>JARDXD010001600.1:0-44328 GCA_029218145.1 Aphanocladium album | reverse complement strand
ATATATAACCCACTATAACATATTTTGGCGCTTTATTGCCGGCTTACTTAGCGGAAGCGGCCAGGCACTAGATTTTATGAATATAAATAATAAGGAACCGCTCGACCTCTTCGTATTAGTGCCTAGTTATATATTACCTAAGCGAAATATCGAGCAACTTACCTACATAGGAGGCCCTAGAAAAAAGGCTGGCTTAATAGTTACTCTTTAAATATAGATTTAATTGAAGTGTGAGACTAGTAAGTGAAGTGGAGTTTCTTAAGTTAGCTCTGATATCCGCCTGACTTAAAAAGTCTAGTGATACTTAGAAAAGAATTCTATTGTCGTTAGTTAATCGAGTCTTAATCCCGTGAAGTATCGCTAAGGCGGTGGTGTCACGGCTTGACGACAAGGACTGGGGCGTGCGAAGCGCTGCCGTGCAGGCCAGGGCAGCGAGCGGTGCTGCCTGATGATGTGCTCACGGCGGTGGCGGCACGGCTCGATAACAAGGACTGATTTGTGCGAAGCGCCGCGGTGCAAGCCCTACGGGAGCGAGGACTGGTACGTGCGAAGCGCCGCCGTCGGTATCTTATTGCGTAAGCACGAAAAATTCTATCGCACCCTTCTTCAGGATCCTTTTATTGCATCCTTCTATAAAGCTTCACTTGAACGGAGTTTCGAGGAATAAGTAAGTTGGTATTTTGAAAAAGACAGCACCTGTGTCAACACACAAGATGGCATTAGGGAATTTTCCATCGACAGTAAACAGAACGATGTTCGGGCATGGATAAACGGAGCGAGGCCAGCAGACTGTCCGTCAACGAGGGGCGGGGAGAGCTCGTCATACAACTAGTCCTACTTGGTGGATAGGAATTTAGCAACGGCGCATGGCGAAGGATGGCATTGTCAGATGTGGTGAAATCTATATATACTAGGTCGCATTGCTTTTGGTTGCGCTTGAACCTCTTGCCTGCTCGGAAGCAATTGTATTGAATTTGGTACAAGTCTGCCAAGATGCTCCTGGTGTGGCAATACTATAATTTTAGTATCGTTGCCAAGGATGGTCGTAGGAGTGCACGCTTATTTCTGGATTGAGTTTGCGGTTCTCCGTGATTGACCGCTTGTCTTGTCAGATCATCTGTGAATGTTTCATGCATGTTTGAGACCGTGGAGCAATGACGGCCAGCGAGTGGCTGGTTGGGCATTTCGCAGCATCGCATCCTCTTCGCATGACCCATCCTAGACCGCATCCAAGTCCTGATGGCACATTACCGCCCTTGCACTAGTTCTGTGGCACATGCGTCGTTTAGTCTAACCAGTTAGGTAGGCTACTGTGGTAGCACACTACCGCAGCAATGGGCATAAAAAAGCGCTGTTGTTGAAGTTATGCATAAGCAGCTTGAGCAACCCGTATAGGAAACTTACTCCAGAACCATTCACGTGAAGGGGGCGACGGAGCTGATGGTGGTACGGAGTATTTGCCACCTGATTTAAGACAGGGCAAGTAAGGTTGGCCAGTCGGATGTGCTTAGCCGTGTTTCGCCTCGGATATTGCGCAGTGACGGGGTTTCCGAGACAAGCCGTCAAATCACACTCTTTCAACATCGGCACCGCTTGACCTTGTCTCAAGTCGAATTTCGACGCTTGCTGTCGCATTTCGTACAAGATCGGCCACTGTTGCTGTGCCTCAGCAGCCGGGTATTCTGGTAGGGTATTCCCACGCGACACGCTGATTAGACTAGTAAATGGATGACTGCAATTAAGCCAAACGATGAACTAACCAGTGCTTTCATCTTTTTTGAGAGCGTTGGCGCTGTGGATGATGTATGCACGAAGCCTCCGCCTTCTGGATGGGTCACCTTGCTGCTATCACGCAACTACAGGGCTATAATAATGAGCGATAGTCCTAGTTCTCTCAGCAGATACAGATATCGATCTATTTGAGATGCATGAAGTTCCTCTTAGCTTTGGGCCTTTTGTTCAAACGTTAGGTGGCTCCCGATTGTCTAACTAGCGAATGTATAAAATCTGAATATTCAAGAAAGAGTTTGGGTTCATTTGGAAGGGCTTTTTCTGAAAAATGATTTAACTTTTACGTATTGAAATGGCCTCAGTGTGATGCAGCCTCGGGGCAACGGCGCCTGTCATTTTGCTACCTTCAGACTGCGCCTCAATGTAAAAGGCAGGTCGCGATAATCTCAAGCGGATGCCAAAGCTTCAATACAACTGCTAAACGCCTTTCAGAGCCCCTTTGTCATTTAATTTTACCATTATCAAAATATGGCGCATAGTAGGGACGATTGTTTGCTTAGCTTGCGCACGTGCAAAAGTCCTTCCTTCAAGCCACAGGCACACACACTAACCGCCCGATACAAGCCCCCCCGCTCGGTGATGCGCGCGGCAGCGCAACTCCCTTCCCCAGTGCAGGTGCCGCCGCCCGCTCGGCCCAACAAGCAGCAACCCTCTGCTTTTCTCATCTCCCAACGCTTCGCGCAATGTCTCTTCCATTCGTCACGGGGGGCTATGAGGCAGAGGTAGTTGACTGCTGCGTTATGCGGCAGGCGCTGGCCTTGCCCGAGATCTTGCGCTCCATCTTTGAGTATCTCCCGCAGGAGAGTCTCGTGGCGGCTATGCGCGCCAACCGGTTCTGGTTCGATCTGGCGACCGACGTGCTGTGGCGCGACGTTCATGTGCATTACCTCAACTACATTGCGTGGAACCGCCAGCAGTACTACGCCAGCAAGATCACGACGGTGCGGCTGCGCCATGTGCAAGCGCGCAACGCCTACGTGTCTTCCAAGTACCTCAAGTTCCCGCGCATCCAGAAGGCGACGTTTGAGGGCGACGGCAGCGCCGGATCAGATGACCCCAAGTTCCTCTACCCGTTCTTGACCACCTACTTGACCAGCATCTCCGCATACAACTTTGACATTGGCTCGACCTTTTTCGAGATGCTGAACCGGGCCAACGGCATACGCGATGTCGGCTTCAGCATCTCTCCAGGCATACGATTTCGCGATTACGAATCCGTAAGACACGAGCCTGTGGACAAAATTGTACCGGAACCGAGCCTCAATGATTTGGTCGCCCGCAAATCCCACCCGGAGCTTATCGCAGCCGCCCAGTCTATCCACAGATTGATCGCCAACCGCCCCAAGATTAATCGAGCCTTCCTCGCCTATGGAACCGACCACCTAATAACAAAAGATCTCCTGCTAGCTCTTGCTCGACTGAGAGACATACATGCTTTTTACCTCAATCGACCACTCTCCGATGCGATGGCCGTCGGATTCGCCCGGATGGATCCTCCGCCGTTTCAGTCACTCGAACTGCTCACACTCACGGCGCAGTCCTACAGTCTACCGAAAATCGCACACTTGATGCCAAAGCTTGCCATTTTGCGACTTGACATCAGAGATGCGGAAAGCAGCAGGCTGTACCAAGGCCTCAGCACACTGACGAACCTGCAACACTTTACGCTCACCGTTCCCCCCGCGACCAAGACGACAGGCGACGATTTGACATGGCTCGCCGCTCTCACAAAGCTTCAGCATTTTACATTGTCTTTCAACAAGATGCAAATTCCCTGGTTGAGTCCCAGCCCAGATGTTGGGTTTGGCGATGATCACATGCGTATTATGGTCGCGGGCTGGTCTCAGCTCCGAGAACTGAGCCTTCCAATCGGAAACGAATTCACAGAAAATGCATTCTTCGCCCTTGGGCACAGCTGTCCACTGCTCAAGGTCGTAAAGCTTACGAATGTGCGAGAATTTAGCCCTCTCGTGTTCGAGCCCTTCGGCGAACCGCTGTTCCCTTGTCTGCACACGTTGAAGCTCAATCGCATCGTCGTTGCGCCACCTCCCGACGAAGACCCAGATGATGACGACGAATGGTGGGATAGGTATGTTCAGGTCGAAAACATCTCGCAACAGCCTTTTACTGACAAGCTTTCGAAACAGGCCGGAGCCCGACAGGACAATCTCCAAGTTCATGCCTGTTCTTCGCAAACACTTTCCGTCGCTGCGAAGACTCCTATGCCCCGACCCTGGCGGTAAATTCAATTTCCTCTATCGCTCTTGGGTCGCCGTTGCAAATGGAGACGAGGATCCGGATAATAGAAGACCCAACATATATGACTACGACATTAGAAACAGGCCCAGCCACAACGTGTGGTCACTTTGAAATGAATGGCATCTTCAATGGGAATCACTCATGCTAACTAATGAATGTGTAACGAATTATTATTTTCATGTTTTCCGTAATATTTATGCTTGCTTGATTACCCCGCTCCTCCAGTGTCTGTAACTGTCGCTTCTTCTGCCTGTTCAACGATGCGACTAACAACAGTGCCAAAGCGCCGCAAAAGAAATGCCCACAGGGCTTGATAGAGCCCGAAAACCGCCAGAAAAATCTAACAGGCTAGTAAGCGGGCCTCTTAGAGCGGGCTCACAGGGGGCACGCGGCGTCTGGTAAAAGTCTTTTAGCGGACCAGTTACTGAAAATTAGTTAGTAGCTCGGCCGTTAAAAACCCGCCTGGCTCCAAGTACATTATTACAGGGCTGACTCGCCCAAGGCCGCTGCCAGAGGCTCATCAAAGGAGCGTGGACCCCTTGACGCGTTCTAAACGCGCCATTTCTGCGAGCCCAGACAGCACCTTGAAGAGCATCGACACAAAAGAGTCCTGCTGGTTTATCTACTTGGCTCCAAGGTCAAGCAATTCTTGTTGCTCGGCTTCCGGTCCCACCGTTTCTTTGAGTCTATGGTAGCCGCTGCTTTCAAATCGCCGTTCAACATGGACGATTCTCACGATTCTCACTACGCCCAACGAACCTTCAGCAATCAGGAACTCCTAAACCGCATCATTATACTACTCCCGGAGGCATCGCAGGCAAGAGCAGCGCGCGTCAACCGACAATGGTTTGATACGGCGTCCCGATTCCTCTGGCGACATAGAGATGTCAAGGACCTAAAACCTATCGCTGCCTGTCGAAGACAGGTGTACGCTTCCAAGATGGAACATATGGAGGTTTCCAGCGGGGACTCGCTGTTCGCTCGCAAATCTGTGCAGAGATTAAATTTTGAAAGTGTCTCCTCTGTCATCTTCTCGGACTACCACTGGCTCGACGACACCTCCTACGCCAACTGTCAACCGCTCAAGTCAGCCCCGGTGACAAGTATTGAGTTTATGGATTCCTGCGTTAATGATGGGTTCTTTGATCATATATCAAGACTGTGGCCGAATATCCATAGCATTGTCTTGGGGAGATGACTATGCGAGACATGATGGCTGATGGTCTCTTACGTTTCCTCACTTCCTTCCCATCATTAGGCAGCATGGATATACGACCCATTCCTGTGAGACTTTTGTCAAGCGACTTATTCACCCGCTGCGCTGCACTGGAACAGCTCTCACTACTCGATTGGCCGCGTCAGTTATCAACCAATCAAGTACGAGAGATGGTCTCTAATGTCCCCAACTCATTTCCTAGATTGGAGACCTTGGCTCTGACAGCAACAGCAGAGACACTGTGCTCTTAGTTAGTGACACATAAAGCGCTGTAATAATAGGTAAAGCTACACCTAGGGCGCTGTAGTCCCCCATAATTAACCCCGCTGGACGCTAGGAGCGACTAGACTCAGCCTCTGGGTCGCAAGCGACACTTTTCAACCTCATACAACACAAGATGCTGCGCAGGTTTTTCATCAAATCTCGGTGGTACTGAAGAATATTGCCTCTGCAGCTCACAAAGAGTCGGCAAACGTATTGCTTCATCGCAGGACGGATAAGCCGATCGACCCCGTGACTCGGGCGCTGGCTCAGCCGCACATCGTGCAACGAATCTGCCAGTATCTCCTGGACCAGAACCTTGTGGCCGCTGCGCAGGTCGATCGCCAGTTCTTCGTGCTTGCGACCGAAGTAAATTGGTACGAGGCGCCCGTACGTATGATTCGGCTCCGAGTTCAGCCCAGCCGACGCCAACTCTACGCGTGCAAGGTCCGAACTCTGATCATAGACGTCGCGCAGCGGGACCAGGCTCACGCAGCGTCTGGAAGAGTCCGATTTGACGGTCTGCGAGAGCTGTCCATCGAATCCGTGGACATTTGTACGTATGAAGAAAGGAGCTTGAGACGCTATTTACCGCCTACGCTCGAGCGACTCGCCATGTTCAACGTCATAATGCCTCCTGGCATGCTTGGCACTGTGCAGAGCCAGTGCAACCAGCTTCGCGTGCTGACTATCAGCTGGCGAACATTTCACCGACCAGACATGGGCAAGGTCTTTCAGCCCGCTGAGCTAGCAGATTTCATGGCCGCCAACCCGCTTCTGGAGGAATTGCGATTGGATGACCCCGACAAAAATCATGCGTGACATGGGCACCGAGCTTGCTCTCCAGTGTGCTCGCCAGCCGAGACTAAGAGTACTACACGCTCCGCCCATGGCAACATACATTCTCGGTGACAGACCTCAATATGATTCGAGCCAAAATACTTGCTCCGTTTCCATCGCTTGAAAATATCATGGCCAATGTGCCTTCCGTAGCCGTGCCACTCTTTGCTCAGTGGCTTGATAGAGCGGTTGAGCTCGTGTTGAGGATCCAAGATATAGAGGCTCCAATGCTCGAAGCTATGTCTAGCATGGCAACTCTGAAGGGAATTTGGCTCAGAGTCCCCGCTGGAACTATATTTTCCAAGAACGGGCTGATGTCTTTGTGCGCGCTTTCGGAGCTCGATCAATCATGCTTGAGCACGGACGCCCTCCGGGGTGACTGGCCGTCCCATCATCCGCTCACAGGCTCAATGGATTGGTGTCGTTACTTTTCGAAGCTCAAGTACTTGGAAATAGATCTGGATATGATTGCTGGTAAACTCCACCACCATATCATACGTCTTATCGCGCGGCATTGTCCGCTCCTGGAGCATCTCGTGTGGTCAGACGGAATCACCTTTTCTGAGCTTGATTTGGAGCAATTAGAAGGAACTTTGTTCGCCAAACTCCAGGAGCTCAGCGTGCTTTTCTCGATACCCTGTTTGGAGACAAATTTGCCTAGTGAGGATCCCCGCACACACGCTGTAACGGCTACTGCTGCATCTAACACTACTCAGCAATGTACCGTAAGAACGACATTTAGAAATGATTCGCTACCATTCTCCTAAACTGCAGCGCTTTACAGCTTACCACCAACATTACGACAAGGAGGCGCGTCTCATCAAAGAAGTCATTAATAGCACAAGGTCAAATCTCCTAATTGACGTGGCTGGGTTTGGTCATGCAATGAACTATGTGCATATATGAAGCTGTTTCTGTGGTATCCCTGGCACAAGACCGGGGCGAGGCGACAATTGGGTCTGTAATGCATTCTATTGAGCCAGGCCCTCCCCAGCCCAAGAAGAACAAAACCAACAAGTATGATCGCAGCCGTGGTCTAGCCCATCTTGTTCCACAGTACCATCATGAGCTGTAGCATTCACTAGTGAAGTTGGATGGAACTGAATAGCGAGGCTGGACAGGCCTGGCAACTACACACCGTTATTGGCTGTATACATAGTACCAAATCATGCTTTACTATTGGCAGCTTCGTAACGCCAACATTGCAGCCGCTCGAAGTAGCTCTTCTTCGAAGATACGCAAGTTTGGCAGCATTCGCGTACTTGAAATCGCCAATCGTGCCAAAAGCTGACAAGTCCAAGCCCAGCTGTGGTGAAAGCCCTGGCCGTCCCAGTAATAAAGGTGGCTGACAGCCGTTAGGCCACGGGGAGCTTTTACGCTATCTGGCACCGAGACTCGAGAGCCTGATGCTGGCGGGCTGCGTCCTAAATGACAACACGGTCAAAACCATGCAAACAAGATGTCCCCGGCTTCGTTCGCTGAAAATTGTCATTGATCACCCGGAATACCTGCATCAT
Source organism: Aphanocladium album (assembly GCA_029218145.1). NCBI lineage: Eukaryota > Fungi > Ascomycota > Sordariomycetes > Hypocreales > Aphanocladium > Aphanocladium album. The sequence goes on along the minus strand of JARDXD010001600.1, from coordinate 36,444 downwards.
GCTAGCATAGCAAATTTCTTGACTGCAAGCACGCTCTTGGAGGATGTGGCAATTTACCTATCGCCTCACATTCCGCTTGCGATGGCTGGAAAAACAGCTACCGCTTGCGCTCGTCTGCCAAGATTGCGCAATTTGGCATTTTGCGGCCGTGGTGGCTTCACAGATATCAGCCTTAACACGATGAAGAAGCACGTGCCGGTTCCATTCCCACAACTGTCTGAGATTATGGCGGATGTGTCTTCGGAAGCTCTGCCTTTTTTCGGCAAGTGGTTTCAGAATGTCTCCGTTCTCTACTTGACTCTCTACGACAATGTCCCTTTTGTGGAATCGATATCTCACATGAAAAATCTCAAGAGCCTAAACATTGAATTTATCTGGGGCACTACTTTTCTCGCATCGGAATTCATGTCATTGCGTTCGCTATCGAAGCTTGAAGACTTCTTTTTCACCGCAGAATTTAAATCGACTAGAGGCCCAAGTCGGTTCCCTTTCGCACCTCGAGAATTCCTGCAGTGGATAGCGTTCTTTCCGGCTATGATAATATTCGAGATGGAGATGGTTATGGAAGGAGATCAAAATTATTCCGAAGCTGTGGCCGCCGTAGGCAGATGTTGGCCGCGCTTGCGCCGCCACGTATGGCCTGGAGTGATCGACTTCTCGGGGCTGGATCTACGCTTGTGGTCGGCGTCGGCGCCTCTTTTTCCGGATCTTTTGTGTCTCATTATAGATTTTGCGAAAACCGACACGGACAAAGAAAAGTTTCCTTAGTAAGTAATTTTGGAAATTCGGCAATTCGTGACCTGCTGACGCCACAGCAACATCTCAGAGGCAACATGCACAGAGAGAATGCGGCACCATTTTCCTAAACCTAAAAAACTCAATTCGAAGCGATTTGGTGTGTGGTGGTAATAATGATGGGCGGGTTCCCCGTGGCACGTAGCTCTGGACGATATGAGCGAAGGAATGGGTATGATTCGATCAGCGCTTGGTTTGTCCTTCAATGGTGAATCAGCGGATGTCGTCCGGTCTTCTGAGTAATCTTAGGGCTGTAGCAACAGTAAATGTTGGAGCATAGCACGACAAATGCGATAGCTGATCTCTGCAACACCGCAGTGAGTTTCTGCCAAGGGCTCTATGAGTTTACTTTCGTTGCCCAAGAAATTGAGCAAACCAAATGATATCATTTCGCACGAACAATAACTCACAGTCAGGGTGTTGGTGCCACTTCAGAATGGCACTTCGCATGTTTCGCAATCGCGACTGTCTAGGCCCCGTCTGGCAGCCTGATTCTATGGAAATACTTTGATTCGCAAACCTGTGGTCTCGATCATGAAATGGGGAGTGGGGTTTGATAACTTTCTCTATAATAGCCCTATATAGTCCCAATTCCTGCCTTATTCATGACCGCCTTTGCGCCGTTAGCACTCTGCGCGCTCGCCACAGACTTTCCTTTGAAGGTGACCAGGGCGCCGGCATCTGTGTACTTGAAGCTTCCCGACGCACCAAACGCATTAAGCTGACAACCCCGACCCAAAGACGCCCTGCACTGTGCATTGGTGGTTGGGTCTGGGCTCGTGAAAAGCTTGCCCTGGTAGCCCTTCTCCTCGAGCGGATCCGCCACATTCTGGAAAATACTGCCTTCAACGAGCACCTTGGCATCGCCACTCAACTCAAAAGCGTGGCCGGAGTTGTCATGCCAGAAGTTGTTGACGGCGTGCAGCATGGTATTACCAGCCACTTTTGGTGAGCGGCCAGACGTGTGGTAAATGTAGTTGTTTTTGAAGGTGACCAGCTGTGTCTTGTCAGTATTAAATTGATCAAGTCTTGTTCAAGATACTCACGTCGTTTGAGCCGGTAAAGTACAGTCCCCAGTAGTGGTAACCGTTGCAGGTAGCCGACCACGACGTCCTGCCATCAATCTTGCAGTTGGAGATTGTCACGCGACCGCTTGGTCCGTTGCCAAGCACAATATGCTGGCGGCCAATAAGGCTGGTCGTGACATGGTCGATCCAGATCATGTCCGTGCCGTCGAGCGTGATGGCGTCGCCGCCCCAGACGTACTGAGGATTAAGCCCAGTGATGTGCACGTTCTGTACAATGACATTTTGAACGCCATTGGCCATGCGCAAGCCTTTGCCCTTGATGATGCCTTTGTTGCCGATACCCACCAGGCTCTTGTTGGAAGTCACGCGGATTCCGGCGACGCCGGCCTTGTCGTACGTGACCTTCACGTCGAGCGGATTGTTGCCGCACCAGCCGTTAGCGTTGATGGCGAGCTGGCAGCCGGCGCCGGTACCCCAAGGAGAGCAACCTTTCTCTGTCACGGTGCCCTCGCTACCGGTAAAGTCAAACGTCTTGGTAAGATGTATGACGCGTGGGGAAGCATCCCCCAAGAATGAGACGAGCTCTGCTAGCGATGACGGTGTCACAGGCTTGGCTGAACCGCCGCCAGTGACGCCTTTAGCAAAACCTTCTGCGGCGCCAGTCACAGCGAGAGCAGGAGATATGAAAGTGATGAACGAGACAATATTGCGGGGACGCATTGTGCTGTATTTTCAGCCTTGACCTGTAGATGGTTCACTCGACCATCAATGCAGGGTAAAAGCTCTAGTTATATACGACCCCCCGTCCTCTTCTCGAATGCCACGGTACCTGATATATTATTCATTCAATTGAGGCTTAAATCTGGTCAATGCTGGATTGATCGACCGGCTATTCCCATGATAATGAGATATCAATGTTGAAAATGTCGGGCCGGCACCATTCCACTTCGAGTGACGAGAGCTGTTGTGCCCCTGGCATTCTCCCACTTCCCGAACAGTGCTTTTGACGAGAACTGTTGACCGGCTATTGATCTTTCTTGCAGACCTGTCCAAGACCCCAGCTTTGCGATCGTCCCTGCTTGCCCGATATTTTGCGCTGCCGGCTATTGTCTTCCTCAAGACCAGGCAGATTCATGGCCCTCGGCTGTTTGTGCCCCTTGGAAATTATAGTTTAGGTGCCGTGAGACGTCAGATTTTAGATCAGATTATGGCCTGTTGCCTGCCGGCGGCGTCGAGCACTGTTGCGCCCGCGCTATTCGTCGACAACTATGTACACCTGAAGTCTTAGGGGCTTTAGTAGGAGGTTAGTTGGATATTTTGGTGGGAACAACTAACTAGCCTTATCCAGCTTGAATCAGCCTTAACAGCCAACCGGTTCTGCGATGCCAGCCAACTATTATTCTGGAAGCTTTTAATTATTAAGGGGTTCTCCCTGGAGAGGGGGGCTGGCTATTGTGCGTTCCTTTTATGCCTACGGATAAATGCCCCAATGTGGAGCGGAGTCTGTGACAAATGCTCCCCGATTCCTTAGTCGTTGCCTGCTCCAGCCCCTGTGAAACAACAGTATGGCAGTGAGATGCTCTCCCGAGGCGCTAGAAAAATCGGAGATCGTCACCAGTATTCTGCAGCATGGCCATCGCCAGACTATCAAATCGGCCATAATTGTCAGCAGACTCTGGTTCGAATGCGCATTCCCTATCGCTTGGGTGTTCAAGGCCGCAACAAAACTAGCTAGCGTGGAAAATGCGGAGCGTCGTCAGATGTACGCTTCCGAGATCAAACATTTGAAGTTTGTACAAGTAAGAAATGATGCCTAAGACTGCCACGACAAGCTTGATAACCTGCATTTTCCAAAATTGGGAACTTTAAGGTTGAAAAATAGTCGAGACACCGCGGACTTTCTACACTATCTCAAACCCACAGTCACGAGCCTGGAGCTGGGCGCAGTCGGTTGGGATGACAATGACTTCAAGATCGCAGCTGACTTTGCTGGGCAATTAAAGGACACATATTTTCATGAAGTAGGATTGCGTGCTTCGCCGAGCGCAATCGGCAATTTCCTCGCAAGCTGCACATCATTGGAGAGCGCAAACTTGGCGTTACTTGGAAGGGATTTGGACTTCGACAAAGCAGAATACTTTGTTGCGCTTGCGAACCTACCTCATTTGAAGTTTCTGGCAGGTGTCTCTTATTTAAAACCCGAGACTTTGCGACCAATGGTCCAGCCCGTACCGGAACCCTTTGTATCGTTGTGCTATCTATCATCAGCGGCTAGTGCTGCCGCAATACCGATGGTCTTCATGATTGCGCGCAATATTACTGAATTAGACCTATATGTTCAAGACGGAGAGCCTGCGGAAATGCAGGGTATCTCTAACTTGGAAAGGCTGCGAAAGCTGTACTTTCAAGTGGGAAGCTTGAGCATCCTGACAAAGTAACAGTGGCTTCCGCTGGCCTCCCTCTAACATCTCCAGACTCTTGACTTCCAGACTTCCAGCAATTTTCCAGAGGAAACTTGGGCAGAGAAACATTCGCTACTTTCTGACGCAGATTTTGTGGCAGTAGTTTCCAATCTTCCGCTTTTGCAATTTCTTTCACTTATTAATGGACCGAGTCGGCTCTCCGTTGCATCACTATGCGCTCTCACCAAGTTTTGCCCTCGTCTTTCTTCCTGCCATCTGAATCAGCTGACCATTGAACTTGGAGAACTTGAAGCTGCCACACCGGCCAAGCCATGTAATGATTTTTGTCGGACTCTACACGTTGGCGGCTTCAGAGAGCACTCCCTTCTCCCGTATTCTACGGCAAAGTGCGTGAACCAATTACCTGCAGTTTCTAGCACGTATGATTTACTAACTCCTCCATAAGCAGAGGTACATTACAGCATTTCAGGAGAAACTCCCTTCCACCAGAAACATCACAGCACAATCCAGCAATTCTTTCTCAGCCGACGTGGTATCCGAGATTCAGCTGCACATTGGGAACGGCCTGGCTGCCGTGGTGGACCAGTCGTCGCACAGGGTCACTAAGCATCACTAGTTAGATGTCATGATTGAGTCTCAGGGATCGTCCGTTGAAGCAGATTGAACGTCGACATATAGCAGGTAAAACTAAGATTAGTGTTAGCAATCTCCTGACGAGTTCCAACTAACAAGAAGGAATACTACATTTTATTTCTTGGTAAACAGTGTTCCTTCTTATTTCGCGTCAGAGGCATTTCTCATGTATGCCACAGCTCGTGCCTTCTATGCACCATTTCCAGTGCCTCCGCCAGATACTATTTCCAAGCTTTACACTTCAAACACGGTCACTTCTAGCTTCAAAATCATAAAGTACAGCGTCGCTGAACATTGTAATAAAAAGGAGTGAACACTTCGAACGACGCCTATTGTGAAGTATTGGGCTGGCTCTTCGGTGGAGTGAAGACAGCGTGGGGTGCTTGCCCACAGTGGACGCCGTGAGCAAATTCTACAAACCCTTCTATAACGCCAGCAACGGCGAGAACAGGGGATGCCGAAACGATAACCCAGACATAACTACAAAGGCGTTTATTACTTAATAAATGTTATAACCTTTTAGCTACTGATAATTGTTGATAATTTTCTTCAGTCACCAATACCTTGATTTGCCTGCCTATACCAAATTGATAATTTGTTTACACGACCTATCTTCCACCATCCGACGCCCTTCACTATCGGTGTCTACCCAAGGCATAATCCCAACCCTCTTCATTGTCAGACAGGCTGCATCAGCGGGAATCAACACAAGCCCAAAAAAGTGGTATCTGTGTTTCTTTCATCCTGATAGCTCTGTTTAGGGCTCCCTCGACTGCGCGTCGGGGCTGCGACTCGTGGCTGTACCATCATCCCTAGCAGGAGAAGGTGCATGTCCCACGACTTTGACGTGCCGGCGAGCCCACTTAGCGCTGGCAGCTTGTCCGTAGGCCTCGTCAGCTTCCGACGACCGTAGGTTGATACGATGCCATCCCACGCCGCTCGTATCGACGCTTTATTTTCAATCGAGTCTGAAGTCTCATCGAGTACATCCAACTCACAATAGTGGTAGGGCAAAAAAGACCCATTTTCGCCTTGAACGCCTCTTCTGCACTCAAAATACATCTGATCATCGTTGTAGTGCACGATGCGGTTGGCCAGCACCCGTTCCTGCAAAGCCCAGCCACGCATAGACAAAGGCTGAGCTCGGAAGTCTATGCCCTGTGAGTGTTCCATTTCGAGCTTTAGAAGCTGTGCGTAAGTTTCTTGCTGAATAGAAGCGACTAATTTTGTGCTTGGCATAGACGAGCGCACGTGGAAGCATCCTTGGTCGCAGTCCTTCGCACGGTTCGCTGCGATCATGACGTATGCTTTGGAATAGATTTCTGTCATGCTGCTAGACTCGCGGATCCAGTCTCCTTTGTCATCCTGGATGATGCATAGGCTGTCTATCCAGAGATGGACTATGCCGAGATGTCGTGAGATTGTGATTGCATCTCGGAATGTTTTCGGCAGACTGCGGATTAAGATGCCTGCTTGGTTGGTTTGAAGTGTATTTCGGGTTGTTCTCGCTGGAGTTACACCCCTGCCCCAGCAGTATGATAGCCTCGCATACTTTCCCCGTTGTGAAGAGATGCCGTCGATGAGGCGAATAGTATCCCTTGGGTGCCTATGTCCAATATTCTCGAAGGCAGATAGGGGTTGTCTGGCGTGGGACAGTCTTTGTGATGATTGTTACACTCATCAAGCCACAGGCTTGCAGTGTCAGAGATGCTCGATCGCTAGAATCCAAAGTCATGGGGATTACTAACTGCGTCGCCTGTCTGGTCGCTGCATCGACACCGAGGCTTATGCCTGCGAGTATTGTGAACCCATGCATAGAACTTTCAATTATGGATGCCAACACGACGAATCCGTCACCTCCGCCGTAACGCTGCGTCAACCAAATGCCATTCTCAAATAGAACCTTGTCGGTGCTATGGTGACCCCCGATCCAATGGTTTCGCTGTATCTCTCCTTCTAACGACGAATCCAGTCCTCCGTTCCAGCATATGCGAGTGCGCGAAGATTGCAACCTGAGTTACTAGTAGAGTTTCTCAGAGCATGCATATTTTCGTGCCACAACAAGCCCAACTCTTCGCAGGGAGCATCCACGTTCTCTGTATCAAATAGAACAGCAAGTCCCTCGTCATGGAGTCCGCTTGAGAACGAGCAGGCGGGGAATGGTGGCAAGTTTTTGAAGGGAATATTTTCGCATTCATGACAAAGGCCCATTGTCTGAGGCAGCGCGCTGCCTGAAAGATAAGAAAGTGAGCGCAGACCTTCCTTGTGTGGATGAAGATGCTAGAAAACAGCACGCTCAGTATGGTGAGATTTAACCCCGCCCAAACTGCATACATTTGCGTTTCGCCCGCGTTGTACTGTCGTCAGCCTTGCGCAGCTCGGCAGTGCACAAGGCTTTTTTCTAGCGCTACGGCTATACAGCCAACATTTGCTCACTTTGAGGAATTAAATGGCCTCGACCTGACATGCCCTGACTCTTGTCTTTCGATTTTCCCACTACTTTACTTGGTGAGCTAAAAGAAGGTCAGGGCAATCTTCGTCCTGGTGAAAGTCGCCTGTCTGTTGTGCCGCGGGGAGTAGTCATCGCCCGGCGTCGCTTTTCCCAGTAAAACTCGGTGCTTGATACGCCAGGAATGATCTTTTGCAGTAGGCGAAACGTCGGTATTATGCACATAAATTTGTTACATGTGTTTAATTCTATCTTAAACAGCAATGTTTCCAAAATGCTAGAAACAAACATCGCGCGTTCCCTAGAGCAGCCTGCCCACTAACTAACTAACTAATTCCATGGTCGAGGGGCTGCCTAGGCAGCCCACAGTTTGCGGCTTGCATATCTGGTTCATAGCGCTTCCGACCATCGCCTTGACACTTCAAACATCATTGACCATGGCTTCAGAGTCACAAACTGCGGTACCATCAAAAATAAGGAAACAGAGAATACCGGTAAGGGCGCTTATTATGCAGTCATATTATTAGCAGCTGATGGAGAAGTGTAGACGGCGTGCGGTGCTTGTCGGGCTTCCAAGGTTTGTATGTGCGCCAGTGCTAGGTTGCGCTCAACTGACGCGATCTAGGTGCGATGCAAAGGCGGAAATCCATGCACGAGGTAAAAAAGGCCATGATTAAGTAGCCTTTTATATCGCCACTGATACCTTTATAGATGTCTTTCTCTGAAAAAGGCTTGTAATTTCACGGAGCGGCCCAAAGACCCCTACCAAGAGTACGCCCGAGGTATTTTCTACATTAAGGCGTTGCTAATAGATACGGCTTCACAGAAAACTGGATATCTTAAATAACGAAGTGTCGCATTTGAAAAGGCGTCTCGAAAATCACACCGAAGCCTTCAGCGAGCGCGGCTTTCATACCTTGAACCACCAACCAGCAACTGGCACATATTGCCTGCAAGGAGCTGGGCCGCTTGCTTATGGGAACTCCCACAGCAATGACGCTGGCGAAAGCTCTTCTCGATATTCTGCTCCGAGCATTCAGCATACTAGTCATTCTCCCGAGGTCAGCAGCCCGTTTCCCAGAGGTCGACGGTCACATTTTTCGAGCGAAGTTGGGCGGCTGCCGGATTTGGTTTCCATTGGCCTAGTCACTCTCCAACAAGCGGAAAGCTATTTCGCGACATTCTTCGAGGGATGCGATCACTATGTCCCCGTTTTTGACCCCAGCTTTGATACTTTTGAAAGCGTTCGGTATCGATCTAGTCTGTTGTTCGCCGCGATATGCACAGTGGGCTGCCGCGTCATTTGTGGCACTGACTCGCATCAGTGGCAGCTTCTCAACTTCCATCTTAAGCGGATGCTGAGCAGCATAGTCTCAAATCCAGTCGGGCCATCTTTGGAGACTGTCCAGGCTCTTCTCGTCAGGGCATGCTACTCGGCGGAAAGATCATTACTCGTGGCTACTGCTACGAGGCTCGCAATTAATTCCGGCCTGACTGCCGCCTACGACGAGCTGATCGAGCGCCTGATGACAAAATCAACTTCAGATACAGCCATGCATATGCGAAAATCTCGTACATGGCTACATGTACTTGTTCTTAGTCACATTTTGCACGTCGACGCTGGAGATATGCTGATCGTCAAATTCTCTGGTGACCCACGTCGCGTCAGAGTGCTCTTGGACTGCCCCAGCGCAACCGTTTTGGATCGGTTCCTCTTCGCTCAGGTGGAATTAAATGTGCTTCGCGCGAACATACTCTCATCCTTGTCAGACAGGACATACTGTAACGAAGAAGACACATTGGGGCTGGTGCGCGACTCCAAAATTGACATCGAGCTTTGGCACGCTGATTGGGAACGAATACTGCAACAAAAGGCGGGTGTGCCACAGTGGATTGCTATCAACCTTCGGGTTCAGAAATGCTGGGCAACAACCATGGCTCTCTGTCGGGCTGTGCGAACAGCGGGCGTCGAGAATGTAGACTTGATGTCACCTGCCCAGCGCTCAATTCTGTCCATGGCGAAAGAGTCTCTCCGACTGCACCTCCAAACCATCATTGTCGAGCCACGATTCTACTTACAGAACTTGAAGTATGCCATGGATTTTGTATGGGCTAAATGTGCATTTTGCTACCTTTTGCTTCTGAAGCTCTGCATTCTATTGCCCGAAGGAAGTGGCAATCTCAACGACGATCTGATCGCATGTGGGACAATTCTTTCGCAGGAGCTGAGCGCTGCTGGTGGCACGGGCTTTAGTGGTATATCTAACAGCACAGCTAAGATGTATCTACAGCTGCTGCATACAGGCACCGAAAAGTTTACGCGAGCGCTACAAGAACATTATGAGCAGCCAGAAGCTGGCTCTACCCCTACTCAACCCGCTGACGACCAATACCCGAAGTCGGCGAACCAGCTTGACTCGTTTGTGCCGGATCAATTTGTTTTCGAATGGGATTTTCCTGGTCTGACGCTGTTCTCTTCTTCGACTACTGGGCTCGGCTGGCTCGACGATATTCTACTGGGTGCTCTCAATGGCGGCGGCGACTTCTTCGGCTTCATAACGCCGAATGTGGAGGAAGGCGATACAGCTGGGCCCTAGTTATAAGGCGCATATTGTGATAATGCAGTCAATTACGCCTATAGCGGTTATTTAAACCATTTATCTTATAAGTTTCATTACTTCTATGACAACTGAAATTTACGACGTCCCTGTTCATCGCGGCCCAAGTCTGAGACTGTGCGCCCATCAACGCTTTGCACAACTCGCACATCTCCCGACGGTAAAGTGACTACCAGTGTTTTCCAGGGAGTTCTGAAGCCCGAGCTTTCGTCTCTCGAAAACTTGACGTTCACTAAGTCCACTGTACTGCTATATGTAAAAGTGTATGACGAAATTTGGTTTTTTGCCACGGGCGAAACACCGTCGTCCTCGTGCCACGTCGTTTCGTACCATCTGTCGCCAGAAGCCTTTTCCGGTGGAAAAATCTCCACAGCACGGTAGTCATCTAGAGGCAGGTTTGCGACATTCTCTTTTTCGCCTGGAGAAAGTACTTGCACATCGCGACCGATAGGAATGGCGGCGCCAATTTTGGCGATGACTGCAATGCCTGCGCCGTGCCACTCCGTATCGACAGTGACCCATTGGCCAGCTTTGAAGTACTGATATGGCGCATTCATATTTACGTATCCTTCATCATCATCGCTACCTTTGGGCAAGTAGATCTTGACCTGCGTTGCACCGGGCTCGAAAACGCCTCCAATGATGATAGAGTCGCCGAACCAGTACTGTGTCTCTCCGTCTGTGAGCGGCTTCTTCCAGACTTCGGGATCACTCTCATGGCCCCATCCCATCCATCGTTGTGGCGGTATGGCTTCCCGGTGACTGTCAATCATGGATGAGTAGATGTAGGGAATCAGGGCATATCGTCGCTTAATTGTCTTTCGAATGAGATACGTGATGGATGGGTGCATCCAAGGTTCAATGACATCGCCGACATTGTTTTCAGTAAATGTCTTAAAGCAGTTGATAGCGAAGCGAGGTGAGTAGATACCTAGCTGTACCCATCGGAGCAAGAGTTCCGGGGATGGCTGAGGGCCCTCAAATCCGCCAATGTCGTGGCCATAGCAGTGAAGAAGTGAAACGCCAGCATTAAGGCCGAGAGCAGTAGATCCTTTCATACTCTCCCAGCTAGTTGTGTTATCGCCGCTCCACGAGCTGCATGCGTATCGCATTGTGCTTGCTGTCGCACTTCTTGTCAAGACAAAAGGACGGCTTTCTGGATCGCTATCGACGAGAGCGTCATGCGAAGCTTGTCCATGCAGCTCCGTGTGCAGGTTTCTACCCCAAATACCAATTTGTGGCCTGCCTTCCAGCTCTTTGGGAATCTCCAAAAACGGCAAATTCAGAGCGCATTCCCAGTCATCGTCAGTGATGACATATTCGTTGTTGTCGTTCCAGATGCAGTCAATTCCTTCTTCGCGGAGTTTCTTCACACCGTTATACCACCACTTGAATCCAGCCTCGGAGGTAAAGTCGATATGGCCACCTTCGCCACTCTCGCCGCCACCTGCACTCCAAAGACGGGCAATAGCTGGCTGCTTGGTGTTCGGGTCCGTGAAGAAGGCGCCGGCAGCTTTCAACTTTTCGTATTCCGGATGGCTGCCAAGAACGTACGGCTTTACGTTCGCGATGAGGCGCATACCCAGTTTGTGATACTCCTTGATCCAGCCCTCTGGGTCCGCAAAGCGGTGACGGTTCCAGGTGAAGACGTTGCGCGTCTTTGGCGGCTCCTCAGCTACAGTGTATCCAGATGACATTTGGTATGCTGAACAAGGAATGTCATATTCCTTCATTTTGCGAGCGAGTTCAAGGAGCGCCTCGGACGCGGGTGGGTCGTCAAGCATGGAGTATTTCATTCCACCAGAGAGGTAGCCAAATGCCCAGCGGGGGACCAGGAGAGGAAATCCAACGAGCTCGGCGTACGTACGTACAATATCCTTCAGAGTTCTGCCGACCATCGTATACTCCTCGAGCCCACCATAATCCTGGCGAAAGACCTTGTATCTTCCCCACATGCCGTCCATCTCTGAGCCGATGGAATACAGCCCACGAGTATGATTGGTAGAGAAGGTTGCGACGCAGCCGCTTGGGGTCGCGTTGATGAGGAGCGGAATATTTTTGTATAAAGGATCAGTGCGGTATATGTCGTATCCAAAGCTGTCTGTAGCTGACATTTCAAATTTTCGCCCTGAGAGGTCCATGGGGGCAGCTTTCTCTCCCAGGCCGACATGGAGGGTGCCGCGATTGTAGCGTGTGTAGTGAGCGACACCATGTCCGTCAACAGCGTATCCACGGAATGGCAGATCCTGCAGTAATGGGCTTTCTTTGCTCTCAGAAAAGGCAACGGAGAGGAGAGGCGAGGATTCGGTCCAGTCCAATCTGAGCGAAACGTCGCCAACTTCAATTTCCTTTATCGTCTGAGAGGGCGATGAGACGGTGAGGTTGACACCATCCAGCTCCGCCCTCATGGGTCGCGCACTCGGGTGAGGTGGCAGAGGATGCGACTTGGATGCGAATCTGGTGCGGAAGACATTGCGTCGAAGAATCTCAAACGAGAATTGAAATGCATTTTCGGAATCATCACCGCTTGCCAGAACAAGTCTCGGTTCACTGTTGCTGACGGCTTGAGCACCTGCGGCGGCCCAGCCGGACAGGACACGCTCTTGCTGCTGCGGCATTGTATAAGTGAAAGTGCAGAATGCAAGATATCCGCTCGGGATTGACTCAAGAGGGGCGATATTCTCACTTTATAGCTATCTTGATTACCTTTTCCTATCCGCCTAGGTCCACCAACGGCACAACATGATGCCAGCACCACAGCGGCATCGGAATTCCCCACAGCCTACATGCTACGTCGGCGAATCAGTCCTCACTGTTGAAGCACCATTTGCAGCATGTAGCGGGGATCAATGAGCGCCATCCATCACCCCCACGAGGTACTCCCCCAGGCGGAGAAATGTCCCGAGCACCGACCGGAGAAAACACCCGAAATCCTACGCCGCTTAAGCCACACAGTCAATTGCCGACCCCATAGTTCCCGCTGTCTTCCCCACGGGGAACACTCATCCGAAGGTGAATATTTGCAGACAGGTGGGCACAAGAAGCGAGCAGTCTTGGAATTTGGGCAATACAATGGAACAACTGAATTGACGAAAATAGTGAAAGAACTTCGTCAGTTTGGGAAACACAAGCAAGTAAAGCCGAGAAGCGTTGGAACACAAAAAAAACCTCGTCGAGCCATTTCCGGCTGGTAGAACGACCTCGTTTCCAGCCAACCGCTTAATGGTAGGGGTCGAAGAAGATGGCGCTAGTAACCCGCGACCTAGATTTTGTATATAATTGCCGTTGGGCCCATCTTGACAGTTGCGTCGCATTTTGCATCTAGCTTGCAGTGACTTCACATTCGCAGGACGGCTAAGCACACACACATTCCGTTGACTCAGGTTTGCGCTCGTCAAGATGCAGGCGCAAGGTAAAGATGCATCCACTGTCGCCCACCTCGAAGGCGATGCGGACGTAGAGGCCAGCAAGGTTGTCGCCCGCGGCCAGGACAAGGCTGCTCTGTTTCTCCAACAGGCCGGTCACCAGGTGATTGTCACGCCCGAAGACGACAAGCGAATTCTTCGCAAAATTGATTGGCGACTGCTCCCCATCGTCCTCTTCGTCTACTGCCTGCAGTCGCTCGACAAGACGACTCTGTCTTACGCCTCCGTGTTTGGCCTCATCAAAGACACGAATCTGAAGGGAGATCAATTTTCCTGGCTAGGATCAGTTGTCTATGTCGCGCAACTTGTTTTCCAGCCCATTGTCGCCTACAGCCTTGTCAAGTTTCCTCTGGGCAAGTTCATCTCCGTCATGGTGCTCTGCTGGGGCGCTGTGCTGTGCGGCATGACAGCCGCCCATGATTTTGGCGGTCTGATGGCAGCAAGACTACTTCTTGGCGCATTTGAGGCGTCAGTGGGTAAGTAAAACTAGTATCGGACCGCAAAGCACTCCATCTGACGTTGTCAAGCACCGACTTTTATCGCTGTTGTGCAGATGTGGTATCGTCGCCGCGAACAAACCACGCGCAACGCCGCCTGGTATGCAATGCTTGGCGTCGTCAACATGGTAAGAATCTCACAGAACATCGTCTGAAGCACGTACTTATTTTACTTCAGCTAGGTAGTCTGCTTACCTACGGTCTCGGCCACATCGATTCGCATCTTCACTCGTACCAGATCATCTTCTTGTTCTGCGGGTGTATCACGGTCGCATTTTCGATCATCATGTTCCTCTTCATGCCGGATTCCCCCATGGAAGCCAAGTTTCTCAAGTATGAGGAAAAGCTCATTGCGATTGAGCGCCTTCGCATGAACCAAATGGGCATTGGCTCTGGTGTATGGAAGTGGGATCACGTCCTAGAGGCTTTCCTGGACTTGAAGACATATCTCTGGTTCTTCTTGATGCTCGTAATCTCGTAAGTGGCCCATTAGTGTGGCAGTTACAATTTCTAACATGTGTCTAGTATCCCAAGCGGTGGTATTTCAACGTTTGGCCCTCTCATCATTGAATCCTTTGGCTTCGAGAAGTTCACCACCATTTTGTTCAACATGCCTTTTGGCGCTGTACAAATGATATCTACACTTGGAGGCGCTTGGCTCTCCAACCGCATCGGCATGAAGTCTGTTGTGCTCCTTTTGCTTTGCCTTCCTCCCATTGCTGGCTGCGTCATCCTGCTCGTCGTCGGCCGTGCACCCAGCAACCGCGCGGTCTTGCTAGTCGGCTACTACCTCATCTCCTTCTACCCTGGCATTTCGCCACTCATATACTCCTGGTCTGGACAGAACACGGGAGGTGATACCAAGCGCAAGGTCACCACTGCCATGCTCTTCATCGGTGCTAGCGTCGGCAACATTATCGGTCCCCTTTTGTTCAAGCCGAGTGAGAAGCCTCGCTACACGAGAGGACTGCGCGTGAACCTGGCCCTCTTTATTGTATTAGCAGCGCTTATACTCGCTGGTATGCTTCTGATTCGCATTCTTAACATGCGACAAGCAAAGCGTCGAGTTGCTCTGAACAAGTCGGAGCATATCACGGACAGAAGCATGATGGGCCACAGCAAGAACGACGACCCAAATGAGGCGCTTAATCAGACTGACGAGAATGTCGGCGAACATGCATTCGAAGACGTCACGGACCTGAAAAATGAAGATTTCATCTATGTTTATTAGCTATTTCTCGAGTTTCGATACCCATCATCGATATCTAGCGTACGTTTCAGAAACATGGTGTCCTTCAGCTTGTCGCAGTGGCGTAGGTTGGCATCGGAATTGGGCCGCCCGGCGAATCTTCACTTCGTGCAGTCAAGACCTCCACACCGTCGTTCGTCACAAGGAGAGTGTGTTCTGCAATAATTAGATTCTGCCTGCAACATGGCTGTAGCGGGGTACTGACCAAACTGTGCTGTTCTCTTTCCATCCACAGTTGCATTTGTCCATTTGTCGGGCCAATAAAGTTCTTTTGGCTTGCCTAGTGCCAGAATAGGTTCAATGGTGAAAGCCATGCCGGCTTTGCAAACGCCGACGGCTTTGTTCTTGGCGTAATGAGGAATCCACGGCGGAGGATGGAAATTTGTGTTGATGCCATGGCCACCCCATGTTGACACCACACTGCATCCTCTCTCATTGGCCATTTTCTCTATAACCTCACCAAATTCGCGGATGGGTGTGCCGGGCTTGACAATCTTGATCGCGGCGTCCAGGCACTCGCGAGTGGTTTCAATTAGGCGTACATTGTCGGGATCGGCTTTGGCCTTGTCGCCAACATAGTACGTCTCGTTCAGGTCTGCATGGTAGCCCTCGTGATAGATGGAAATGTCAAGGTTGAGAATATCACCATCGAGCAGCACCCTCTGGTCCGGGATACCGTGACAGACAATCTCATTTGGGGATGTGCAAAGCGACTTTGGGAAGTTTCTGTAATTCAGCGGCGAAGGATATGACTTTGTCTTCTCAGCATAGACTCTTGAACTCGTGTGTCAACTTCGTTACTCACATTTCTTTCAAGACAAGCCTTGTGGCAGACCTCATCCAAATAGTCTGTCGTGACGCCAGGCTTTACCTCGGCCGCGACAATATCCAAGACTTCTCGAGACAGCTTGCAAACTTTCCGCATGGCCTGCTGTGCCGCGCTGTCGAGTATATCCACCTTGGCTCTGTTGAGCATGCGCTCACTGGTTGGCACGCCTGTATCGGCATAGTCTGGCTGTCGGATGGACGTTGGGACAGTCCGTCTCGGAGAGAGCGGGTACACAGGCCGCACAGAGCCGGTATACGGGAACGCAGGAAATGGGTTGTACACACCCGCAGCTATAATCAGTATTAGACGAATGCCACAGGCTTTGGGGTAACTAGCACAAACCCGTCTTGCCGGCCTCTTGTGCCGATCTGTGAAGGCCCTTGTGGTCATTCTACAAACGGCCCAGTTGTTAACAGAAGCACGAGCAATCGAGACTTGCTTGGTCGCTGCTGAGCTTACGTACCCAATTCTTTTTGAAACAGTCTTGAGAGCAGAAGAAACTGCCTGTGATGCTTAGCTTCAGGCACGTCGGGCACTGAAGGGTTGTGGCGTTATTGGCACAGCCTTTGCACCCAACGCGGGGGTGCGCAGCTGGCGCGGTCTCGGTCATGTTTTTCCCAAAGTAGCGACGCTGCGAGATATACCCTGAGGACGCGATAGATCTCGGCCACAGCACTGGTGTTCTTAAGGCTCAATCAGAAATTGCTGATGGTTTGTGGAGAACTCGCCATGCTGCACACTGGGCGCCACTGCTGAGTTCATGAATTGTGCAGGCTCAGCCCCGCTGTAGCAGAACCTGGGCCAGCATCGTGTAGTTACCACATAGCCGCGACTCACAAAAAAAGCAGTGAAGGCATTGCTCTCTCAGTTTGTAATATAGGTCGCTGTTTATTAGCGGCTTGAATTAATCATTTGCACCAGATGCGTTGAGAAACGGTGTTTATTAGCACCAGGGTACGGAAGGCGACGCTAGTTCTTTTTATATCAGCCACTCATTGTTACATAATTGATATTAAAGATGAGCCTGACATAATCGAATGTATCAGGCTTTACCAACAGCGTATACAAGGACTATCTTTCCCCCAAAGAGAAACACAGAAAATAACGAAGAAGAAAGACGGAAGAGCTGCAAGGAGTCAGTCCCGTTCTGACGCCAGTATAGTGAATATAGGGTAGGCGTTACTCTTAAGGGCGGTCAAATATCATGACAACCAGTTTGTCGCGCAAAGAGCATAGTAATTAATACTAGCGAGAAGAAGCTGATATCTCGCTGACAAATTTCGTTTAACCTGCCCCGCAGTTGTTGTTCATGGTATTTTGAGGCTGGCTGGTAGGCTATGCCTGCATGCGACTGCTGCAGGCTGATTTTAGGCACCGACCAGTCTTTCGTTGCACTGTGAATCTCCAACTCTACATGACTCCCGCCCTGCCACTACTTTAACAATGGAAGATTTAACTCAGCAGTTTGAGTGCGGTTTGAGCTTACAGGATCAGAGCGGCAGCAACAACTCTTCCGCCGCCGTTGCCTCGGAATCAACAAAGACGCTGACAGAGACAGGTCACTCCATAGATGAAAACGGCCGAAGCCAGCAGTCAGCGGACGAGGAAGAGCGTTGGAAAAGCTGTACGGAAGTCAATATTGCAAAAGATTGACATGCATGCTAAAGGCGTCTAGTTCTCAGCTTTATGGAGCAACGTGCCCAAGCTGCGCCCTATCCAAAATATCTATATCGCGCTCATACGCACGGCTATCCAATTCCCAGATATATGGACTCCGATACGGGACTTTATTGCGATAGTTTTGGCTCCGATCTTCGAAACTGGATGGAACATGATGCACAATGCGAGATACACGTCCCTTGTCTTGATCCTTGTGATCGATTTCCGACCGAAGAAGTATTTGAAGAGCTTCGCAACCATCTACAAAAGACTCAGCTAATGCATAATGGCGAGTCGTACCTTTCTAGAATGGTGTCATTGAGCGGTAACTTCCGCTGGACCATCCACAGGCTTTGTGAGGTTGGCAAGTTCGCCGAAGAAGACCAGATTCCTGGCTTGGCAATTTTCAACGTACAAAAAATACAAGAACAGGAAGTCCGCATCTGGCGCGTGAAGGACATGTTCGGATTCCTCGAACAATGTGATTTGAAAACCGAAATTAGTATACCACCATACGTTCAGGTCTGGGCAAAAAATGCTGACGAGTATGTGTGTTGGGAGCAAGCCCCTCGGGAGGCTTTGTTGTCGTTCAGTCCACTGTCTAGATTCGTGCCGCTTAAGGGCTCTGAGTCGGTACTTTTGGGGACAAATTTTCGGAACTCGCTCAATCTTCAAGACTTTGCGCAGCTCGCAAAAGAAAAGATCAGTCTAGACGAGTACGTCGCTCGCGTCTCTACTTTTCTAAGCGTCATCATTGCTGTGGATTGCTGCTTCTTTCCACAAGAAGCGGGACTACTGCTAGAACTCTTGACACAATATTTCGAGAATTCCTCACTTTGGGGCTATGATTTTGCATACTTCATCGAGGATATGGAAGATGCCCTGCAGGACTGTGTCAATGACCTGAAGTCTTGCTTGTCGATGTGTGAGGGCAGTAAACTGGAGCTTTAGCTCTATTTATGTGAGTGACAGAGCTGGTGAGTAAGGAGGCAGGCTTACTAGATCAGAACTCCATAGCTTACCTCGTCCTTTGGGTGTTCATGACTGCTTATGAGTAGAAGGGGACGCAGCTGCTACGCCGCCAAGGAAGAAAAAATGATAAAATAAAATAAATCGAATTCAAAATCGACAGACAGTCTGTACAACCTGCTGTATCATTCATCTCCTGGCGGCCCGCATTCTCCGGTGGATGCAACTGTGGCACGATCTGACGGATTCCAGATGCCGAACTCTAATAAGTGGCGTGCTCGTCATCCCCATACCTGGCTATTCCCAAACACCCATGAACGTTCCTGAAAAAAGTACAAAGGCAACTCTCTTGCCAGTCTGCCGACGCCGATTTTTCAACCGCAAATGGCTGCTCGTTGACAGAGTTTGCCGTGGCCCCGAGTAAGTGCACGTGTGAAGCTAGCACAAAATAGCGGCGAACCAGGGAGAATTTGCCCTGCGGCTGACATGCACGGTTCAGCCCTGGCGGCACTTTTGTGGTGTACCTGCTTTTATTACAAGCTGCAGTGGGCTGAACGAAAAAAACAAAACAAAAAAGAAAACAACTCACAGCTCGGTCAGGAATGCAACTGCGGTGTTCCATGAAATAACTAGGCTGGCCCCTCCCGCTCGGCACATTCGCCGGACAACCCACCCCAACACTAACGGACAATGCGGGATCGGGCTGTGAGCCGGACACATTTCAGACGGGCTGGGTAACAACAGAAAGCCCAACGCACAAGGAGGGGATGGGGAAAAGGGGAAGGCTCATGCCCAAGACAATTTGTTCAGCTCAACTTGCAGGGGGGATGGATATTGTGGCTCTGCAAGGTTGTGGGGAAATGAAGCGACTCAGATTGTGTTACACGGGATTGGCTGGGAGCCTGTCTAGCTCTTAGCTGCACCCATTTTCTCCTCCAATGAACATGCCATCGCAGGGGATAGCGCAGTTAGCATGATAACTAACCAGTAAGCCTGGCCCGGTTTGTTGTTATGACTGTAGCCCATCAGGCTGGGCTGCAAAGGGGGGAAGTGCTCCGTATCGGCGGTGCGAGGAGGAGAGGGGGGTTATCTTCGCATGGATTATGATGAGCCCGTCGAAAGCTTGGGGACTACAACGGCGCGTTAGCTGACCGCGCCCTATTCACCCGTTGAAGCTGACTGACCACTTGCTCCGCCACCTCGTACTCGGGGCCATGAAGCGAAAAGCAACTCGGCACCCGGAAAACCAAAGATTCAAAAGGAAATGAAGTTCCTGTCTCAGACCAGTTCCGACCTATCCGCCAGCAATTGAACCCGTTCGAGTACCGACCGATTGTGTCTCTCGTCACGACAGTAGCTCGGCTTCTCTCATCACACATCATCACCACCATTCATGATGTGGAAAGCATCGTGGCTTCTCGCTGGCTGCTCTCTGGTCGCCCCGTTGGCGGCGGCCGTAAGCCTCCCAAGCATGCGTGAGGTCAGGGCTTCTGCGTCTGTCAACGTGCCCGGGCTTGGCGAAGCCGACGCATCTGCCTCGGTGAGCCTCCCTGGCAGCACGAGCAACGTCGTCCACGAAGCCTACGATGCGGCGACGGCCAAGGCCTTTGAGCTTGAAATCACCTGGGAACAATATGAGCCGCTGGGCATCTCGCGCAACATGCTGCTCGTCAACGGCCAGACGCCTGGCCCAGAGCTCAAGTTTAATCAGGATGATTCGGTGACTGTCCATGTCATCAACAATTCACCCTTTCACACGACTGTCCATTTCCACGGTACGCCCTCCTCTTGTTGCAGTTATTGCCTATGAAATACTAATCATTGCTAGGTCTGGAAATGGCGGGCACTCCTTGGTCGGATGGCGTTCCTGGCGTCACCCAACTTCAGATTGCTCCCGGTCGCGATTTTACGCATAAATTCAAGGCCACGCAGCACGGCAACTACTGGTACCACTCTCACGCCCGCGATCAGATTGAAGATGGTCTCTACGGCCCCATCTTTATTCGTCCCCGTCCCGGAACGGACAATCCTTTCCACCTCATCTCCTCCAGCAAGGCCGACGTCAGCGCCATGCTGCTGGCAGAGACCAATTCCAAGCCTGTGGCCGTCTTTGATCTGATGCACATCACCTCTGAAGATAAGTGGGATATCACATTGGCTTCTGGAATCGAAATTCCTTGCTACGACCGCATCCTGTTCAATGGCAAGGGCCAGGTTCAGTGTCTTGCTGCGGCGGACATGCAAGCCAACCTCACACCTCCGCAGAAGGGTGACCTTTCGTTAGTTCCTGGCGCTACTCTGACCGATAGAGGGTAAGATTGTACATGATCCAAGTTTGCAAGAGGTCATGACTAACGTGACGCAGCTGCTTCCCGCCCAAGGTCATGGCTGCCTTTGGCGGCGACACGTCGCACTTCAACGAGAGCGCCATCCCGCACGACATCTTCTACGGCTGCGCGAACAGCAGCGACCCCCTGGAAACCTTCACAGTCACCCAAAACAGCTGGGTCTCGTTCAACGTCCTCGGATCCACCAACTTTGCCACCGGCGCCTTCTCCATCGACCAGCACGACATGTGGGTATACGCCGTTGACGGCGGCTACATCGAGCCCCAAAAGGTGCAGGCCATTCCGCTGTCCAACGGCGAGCGCTATTCCGTGCTCGTGAAGCCGACCAAGGCGGGCGACTTCAAGATGCGCTACAACGCCATGAGTGCGCCGCAGATGATTGACGGGCATGCCGTCTTCTCCGTGACCGGTGCCAACCCGACCACGATTGACAAGTCGCAGCCGTGGGTCAGCATCTCGGGCGTGCCGCTCTCGTCGAGCGTCGCCTTTTACAGCGATGCCAAGGCCCGCCCGTACCCCAAGGAGCCGATCCCGTCGTCGGCCGACGAGCTGCACGTTCTCAACATGAAGCTCGACGGCGCGTCGTACCTGTGGGCCATGAACAGCACGCGCCTGCAGCCGGACGACATTGAGCCGCGCGCGCCGCCGCTGCTGTTCCAGAAGCCCGGCACGATGCCGGACGACAACACGACGCTGTCGACGCTGAACAACACCTGGGTCGATCTGGTCTTCTTTGCGTCCGTGTTTCCCATGCCGCCGCACCCGGTGCACAAGCATGGCAACAAGATGTACATTATCGGATCGGGTACAGGCAAGTTCAAGTGGAAATCTGTCGATGATGCCGTCAAAGAAGTGCCCGGTCAGTTCAATCTTGCGAACCCGATGCGCAGAGATACAGTCACTTCTCTGGTCGCCAGAGACGATACCAGCTGGGTTGTTGTTCGTTATCACGTCGCAAACCCCGGTGCCTGGCTTCTGCATTGCCACATCAGCAACCACATGATGGGTGGCATGCTGATGGTGCTACTTGACGGCGTTGATGCTTGGCCTACAGTCCCTGCTGAATATCTAAATTACCATTAATCTTGTACATATATCATTCAATCCTTCACATATAATTTCAGTTTCAAATACATATACTTGTATTTTCTCAAAATTGTACTGTTTTCACTTTTATGTAGCTTAATTGACTGCGAATATACAAACTATCAAAGTAGCGATTTGGGTATCTATCCATTATTACACAGGCGCCGACTCGGATCAGCCTCGATGGAATGCAGTGTCACATTTCTAATCCGACATGTCATCCATCGCTGGATCTCGACCAAAGGGATGATTGAACTTGAGCAGCCCATTAAGCCCACCCACCCAAGGATCATCCTCTTCCGAGCGGATAACGCAGGGCACACCGCCGTGCCATTCCTCACCGGGGCCTGCACGCCCGACAAACTCGCCCTCGACACGAATCTCGGTTCCGGGAAGCACACCGCAGCAGCGCTTCCCGTCAATGCTTAGATCCAGCTCCCGCCCGCGGTTGCGCGAGCTCATGCGCAGCACAACCTTGGTGTCTAGCGGGAGCACAAGCGATCGGAAGCTCAGGCTGCAAGGGCTGATGGGCGTAATGAGTAGTGATTTGACCAAAGGATGGACGATCGGGCCACCGGCGCTCAGGCTATACGCGGTAGAGCCTGTCGGCGTGCTGATGAGGATGCCGTCAGCTGTCGTCTCGGTCAGGAAGTGGCCGTTTTGGTAAATATCAATGATTGCCAGCTGAGGATGCGATCCGCGGTGCACTGATATCTCGTTGATGGCGCGAAGAGAAGGTGACGATTCTTTGGACTCTGCAATGGTCGACTTGGCCTGGCTCGACAGCGTGTCCGACACTTGATGGTTGATGCTGTTGCCCGCGCGGTCGTAAATGTCCGCCTTGATGCGGTGTCTGAGCAGCACGCGCGATGCTCTCTGATGACCAAGGCTCTTGCCCTTCATGCGCTCCCAGCCCTCGTGATGCGTGACACGCCTCGTGAGGTTCTTGTTCTCGCCCTGCTGCAGGTAGTCTGCCTCTCTGGCCTCAGGGACGTCGCTGCCGCTCATGTACATTTCGCGCCAGGCCTTTTTGTAGTCGTTGAAGTTCCACTCGCCCAGGAAGCCCAGCGTGCCCATGCTGAACGAGACAATGGGCGGCACGGAGCCGTGCAGCTTGTACAGGCTGGCGGCGCGCAGCACCGTGCCGTCGCCGCCAAACGTCGCAATGACGTCGACCTTGTCTGCAATGTTGGACTGGTGGTCGGCCACGTAGAGCGGGAAGCTCAGGTGTTTTTGTATCGTCTCGGCGATGCGCGGCTCGACAATGATGTTGACATCGGAGTATTCGCTGTGGATGTGGCGCGCAAACTGGATCACGGACTCGGTGACGTCGGGGGCGTAGAGCTTCTGGACGAGGAGCAGGTTGCGCGGCGGCCGCGGCCAGTTAAGCACCAGGAGAGAAGAGCCCGGCTTCGAGCTCTGCAGGTACCGCGGGTGCGTGCGTTCGGGCAGCTCAGAGATGCTGAGACTGTTGGGCGGTGTCGAGGCGCGGAGGGGTCGCGTCGAGGAGAGGCATCGTGGACGGGAGCAGGACGGCTGAGGCAACAGAGTTGAAGCTGCGGGTGCCAATCTGAGACTTTGAGGCAAGCATCTTGGTACAAGCCAGCGACGACAGAGATTTTGGGCACGCGCCGCACCTCCAGCGGCAGAGATTCGAACCATGGTTTATAGCAGATAGGGAGCAAGCATGGCTCGGTCGGGGTACACGGAGGCAGCCTGGGTGGGTAAGTGCTGTGAGCCGAGAAAGCCGTTCTTATCGAAATTGCGGTGAGCCTGCTGAAGAGACTGCTCGGGGGATAATAAAAGCAGGAAATTGACTTTGTGGCTGGTCGTTGGGCAGAAATCTTTTGCGAAGATGAAGCTATTACAAACTGAAAGTTGACTTGGCAAATGGTGGAGACGGAAAGGCTGCGATATCGCTGGCGGGCGCCTGCAAGATCGTCACAGTGGATCGCTATAGCGCTGTTGAAGGTGATTCAGTGGGCAGCATGGCGCTTAGGTTAGACTTACAGGGGTATCACTGGCTGGCTTACAGCGCTGAGTGCTGTAACTGCCTCTGCATGCAAAGGTTTCCTCTTATGAGTATTATCTGCCTTAGAGGCCTCAAATGATATCAAAGTAACTCGAATAATTGGCATAAATGGGGGAAATATTACGAGTATCTTGCGCGCAAATTTCACATTATTTATTTTTGGTGCTCAATTTTTGGTGTGTATTGATGTCAGGATACAGAGGTCCTGGCAACCGCCTCTTCTGAATCATGGCTCCAACACGAGATTCCTTTATGCTGACAAGTTTCGGGGGGGAAAGAAGATAAGCAACTGTCAGAGGGCTCATGGCAAAGACTTTTGAGCGAAAGTCAAACAATGATTGCCACCTGCCAATCTTACGAATGCACGTGGCGGCTTTGAATGATGAGTCCCTCCAGGGAAGATCCAGCGCCTGCCAGCTTCTCTTGAGTATAATGCGAGAGACGAGCAAGTAAATACTTGTCCAATCCGCAACTCAACGGCACGGGGTTTATCTCCGTAGAATATCGTCAGAATATCTTACCTAACACGATAGTAATGGCCCGGAGATGGTCAATATGCTCAATTTGAAATCATGAGACATGTACATCCTTTGAACCGAACTGGTTCTTCAACGCGGGAACTTGAAAATTTGGGCTATTTTTGGCTTTTTATATATGCTATCGAGACTAAAAATATCACACATATTAAAACTTGAACTGCTCATCAATCGTGAACCTAGTCTTTCCCAACTCTTCCCCACGTGCAAAAGCCACCCATAACTTCTTGACCTCAGCCCCGACACCCTTGACAGCCTCCTCCGCGTTACTTCCTTTGAGCATAGGCGCATTCTTCCAGGCGTCCCAGCCGCCGAGGATAAATGGCATCTCAATCGTGTGCGCTGCCTTGAACGGGCTCTCGTTGGGCACCACGTTCATCTCAAAGAACCACGGATTGCCGCCCGCCGCACGCGCTTGCTCCCACAGCCTATCCGAGTCGTCTTGGAACCAGTTCTTGCCAATGTACTCTGCCATGCTAGTCGTGATGGCTGGTTTGATGTCAGGGTTCATAGCTGCAAATACACCCTGGAACGCGATCCCTTCGTCACGGCAGTAGCCTATGAATATCGGTGTGCGCCCAAGAGCGCGCTGCACACGATCGTCAAATTCGGCTTTGGTGGCTGGGAGAGGCGCATGGCCTAGCGTGGGCGCAAAAGGCATTCCGAGCATTCTGAAAGCGCGCGACTCGACTGCCAGCTTCGTTTGAATCTCCAGGAGCTCCTCTACTGCCATCTCATCCGCATTACTGGTCAGCAATTCCTTGGCCACTGTCTCCAGCCTCGTTACCATCTTGTCGCGTTCCATGTATCGGACTCCGAGCGGAGCACTCTGAATGATCGCGCGGTCAAACAAATCTTTCGTTCCGTCGGCGCCAAGGAGACAGTAGATGGAGTCGCCGCCTGCAGAGGTGCCTGACAGAGTCACTTGCTTGGGATCACCTCCGAAGCGGCTGACGTTGTCGCGGATCCATCGCAGCGCAGCGATTTGGTCGAGTAACCCTAGGTTTGCCGGCGCGACGCCTTCAATTCGTTGATAACCCAAGATGCCTAGTCGATATGTGATGCTGACTTGCACGGCCCCGGCTGCCGCCAACTCCAGGCCGCTGTAGACGTCCAAATCACCACCGCCTGATGTATAACCGCCCCCGTGAATAAACGCAATAACAGGCAACAGCTTAGTCTCGTCCATCCTCGCTGGTGCGCAGATGCTCACGTGTAGACAGTCCTCATCCATGGCGTGTCCCGTCGTGATATTGCCATTCAAGGCTTCCAGGCGCGATGGCAGCTGCGGGCATATTGTCGCGGGTTTGCTGCAGTCAATAATACCGTTCCACGGCTGCACGGGCTGAGGAGGCTGAAATCGCGCAGCTTTTGCATATCGCACACCTCGGGCACGGATGATGCCGTCCTGCTTTGCGGCGTAAATCGCGCCGTTCTGAAGCTGGATCTGGACATTTGTATTCTGCGCCATGGTTAAAGAAGATATCTTTTCTGGTGCTGACGAAGCTTCAAGGTAAAGGTAATATCAGAAAGTCATGAATTCGGATGCGTATGGTATCATTTATACTATTGCTGGAGTCATCAAACCCGTAGGTGCCGGCGCGCTGTTGATGAAGTCGGCGCTCGCTTTTGGCGAGGTTTGTGGAGTCGGCGTCGGCCACTTTGCGCCGACCATCCGTGAAACTGCAACATCACGGCGCAGTTTTCCAACTACAAGCTGGGAATGCATCTAATTTTATCTCGGCTTTTGTTACGGCTAGTATCAAGCTAAAACTATATGGCCGATTAGTCAGTCACGTTACGATCAGCTCGGGGTCAGAGCCCAGACGCTCATGTAATCGGCGCCGTTCGTTCCACCACCACACTTTTGTCTCCTGTCTCCCTTACACGGCGCATCGCAGCCCGCCAGCGACGTATTCTCAGTGGGACTCGAATCGGAGCAGTCTGTGGTGAGAGTTCAGCTTTTGCGCTTTGCGGGAACTATTTTCGCCCAAACATACAGCAGGTGTCGCCCTTGACCAGAATCATCGTCTTCATGTTGTGCTGCTGAACGCAAAACTCGGTGCACGAGTTGACGGTCATGTCCGCAGCATCTGTGTATGAAGGACCCTTCAAAGAAGAGTCGCCGTAGTTGTAGCAAGTAGGATGCGTGAGGCCAGTGATGTATCCTGGCGGAGGAATAGACTTCTTGTCGCCGTACAAGCTGACGTAGATGATGTCGCCCTCGGCACCACCGCACTTGTCGTTCGGCTCCGCCTCGCATTTCAGGTTGCAGCTGGATTCATTGGTGACTTTGATGTTCTCATATGTACAGTAGTCGCAGACTAAAGTTCCAGTTCATTAGTGCATCCGAATCTTCCGCTGGCACGCGAATTGACTTACAGCAGCCCTGCGCAGCTGTGGCAAAGAGCGTGAAATCCTTGTTGGTGGCGGTGCATGCCTTGCGGCATTGCTCCACCGAGGATTCCATACCGAGCCAGCTGTTGGCATATTTTTCCAGATACCAGAAGCCGTTGTGGACATTCTGCGCAACCTCGAAGCAGCCCAGATACGGAAGACTTAAGGTGACGGGGCGGCGACAGCCAAACTCCCAAAGGAAAGGGCAGCGACGGACAAAATGCGAGAATACATTTCAAAATGAGAATAAGAGTAAAATTAGTCATGTATGACAAAGAATGAACAAGAAAACGTCAATATGCAAGAAAAGAGGTCATTCAGAATCCTGCGGAAACTTTCAACTTTTATATGCGAAGTCTTTTGTCCCCCCGGTCGCAACTTGGAATGGAGTTTATCTGTCTGCAGTGGGCCATAATCTTCTGATTTTAGGCTCTGCGAGTCTTACTGAACGAGAAAGGGGCCAATAGACAAAGATTTCAAGCGAGCGAGCCAGGCCGGAGATTCTACACGTTGTGCTGCCTGAAGTTGTCCAAGGTTTTGAAAGCCGGGCTGCACAGCTCCGAGCGTCTTGTATACGATCCATGTAGTGAGGCACAGCAGGGGATACCAGTCGCGAGGTTTACAGAAAAGCCATTCGAAACCGCTCTCAGCCTGAAAACCATACTGTGGCATACTTGGATCGAATACATGGGCTTGTACCGCGCTGGTGCGACACAGATGCAGCAGACCTAACTGATCCCTGAACTCCTCCGAAAAACCCTGCACTGCTGCAGTATCCTGTCACACTATAATAACATGCTTCTTTGAAGCGATGTTAAAAAAAAAGCTTGACGGACTTTGGCGAGGCTGAAGTCGGCTCGCATTGATTGGGAATACCAAACGAAACAAGCCTCGGTCAAAATGAGCCGGGGCAAAAAAAGATATCCTGACTCTAAGCAGGTCTAATTGTATACTAGTATTCACTAGTTTCTGCTGCTGCTCAATATAGAGATGGAGTTCATAATAACGTAATATTAAAGATCCCGGCCCAGCAATTCCGTATTTTGTGCCGGTTCAGCTGTCTGTCCGTCATACCCTATAGTCGTGATACTTTCAATGTCGGAAGCATTCTTCAATAACTTCCAAATCCGATACCCATTCTGCCATGCATGACTAAATTAAGAAAATGTGTGTGAATCAAATTAATTGTTCTATACGCTGCTCCAGCGTGGCTATAAAGTTGCAGATGTCGTCCATCTGGTTTGGAGACTGTAGCCAATGACCTTCCTGCTCCGCACCTTCAAATTCTTTCCAAACGACCTCAAAACCAGCAGCAATAGTAACATCGCGAGCTTCGCGCCCAAGAGACACATCCACATATGCGTCATCTCTCCCGTGACTGAGAAACACTGGCAGCTTCTTCCCTTGCGCTTCATATGGAGTAGAGCGGCCACCGTGCAACAAGTCTATTTCCGATTTCCCAAGCACAAGCTTGATAAACTCATCATACTCATCAGCTTCATCGATTTCGAGCTGGCCAGTATCGTCTTCTTTCGTGGCTGTGATGAATTTGCGAATGCTCTTTGCAAACGGCAGCCAGGTACTCGCGGCCAGGAAGCCGCCGATGTGCGCGGCGGAGCTCCTTTTGAGCAGCGTGCAGAGCGCTACCGCGCCTCCCTGGCTTACACCACCTAATAAAACGCTGTTCGCTTTCCAGAGAGCACTTTGACCTCGGTCTCCACACGGTGGTCGACGTATTCTATAGACTGGAGCAGCCCTTTGGTCTGGAGATCCTGTCTCGCGCTCACATCAGTCAAAGAGTAGGCGTCAAACCAAGAACAAAGATTCCCCTCAAAAGTGGCATTCCACGTCTCTGGCGATGTAGGAAACACCCATCTCCAGTTGGGAAGCTTCTCAAATATCGACTTTCCGTCTGAAGTGGGGGTGGCGGCAAGCTCTTCCGCAAAATCCTCCCCGCCGCTCCCGCGGCCATGAAGAAGGATCGCTGTATGCGTATGGTCGGAGGTCGGCTCGATGATGTGTACAAAACCAAAAGGCGAAGTGCCTGTAGTGTTATCTTGGTCCATCGTGAGATGCGCAATGTCAGCCGCGATGTTGCCGTTTGGGTGAAGTGACGAAAATAGCAGTCCAGCCTGACAGGGCTGAGCGATTCGTAAAAAGCGTCGGTGTGAAACGTGAAGCTTTGGGGGTAGCAGCTGCGCAAATTTATCCCAAAGAAAAAGAGGAAGTATTTTCGCGACTAGAGAAAATCGGAAAATCGGTTCCATCTCGATATTTTGACTCATTAGTTCTTTTTATCCCAAGTTGTTTTGGCTTACATCTTGAGAGACTGGCCAAGACTTAATTTCGGGCGCCTTCAAGGTCTCTCGGTGCACCGTCCAACATTAGCTCGGCTCTATTGGCGAAATAGTATTTTCCTTACACAAACGTTCGCTATAGATGTTAATTTCCAAGTTGTACCTTTCAGTCGCCGATATACCCTCGGGCTCTAGTTGCATCTACATTCATTATACTATCTCGACACCAGATGCTGGCACTCTCGTCGGACTCAGAGGTTCCGAAACGAAACCGCTTCAATACCAGTCTTGCTAACGCACGTGTCGGCAAACCCTGTACGCTTACAAACTGTCTTATGGACCATCGTTCTCTTTACCGACGGCCGTTAGACTCCATCCGTCATGATTATGCCATTGGCAGGGCCATTCTCGCCATGCTTCCCGACATTAATTCTACGCCGAAAGTGGAACGGGCACCAGGGTCTCAACCTCGTGGCCAACGGGACCATCCGACGTTTCACAGCTGGCGAGCTTAAAAAGCCTCAGCTGAGGGGGTCGTTAATTATAATTAGTGCTCCTCTTTCCATCCATAATTCTCCGACAGTAAGCGTGCAGCAAATGTCACTGCTGCGAGCAACTATTGTGGCCTTTGCTCGCTTGCTCGAAAAGTGCCCGCATCGTCATCCGCCTCGGCGATGGCAACATCGCCCAGACCCGGTTATTGACCCCCATGCAGTATTCCCGTCGCCACCGCAGCGGCGCGCCTGTAATGCCAAAATAAATCCAGTGGCGCAGTTCATTCGCTCATTGGCTCCTGGCAAAGGAACTTTTTTAATCAAGCGTCTGCAATGTTGAGGGGCAGGGTTACATGGCTCCTTCGTGCTCGTTAGCTAGTTAGTTAGTTGTTAGGCTGGTTCGTGCTAGCGGGGGGTTGCTGGATGGGGTAAGATGGTACGACGAGTATTTAACAAGCAAGGCCGCAGTTGCAGGATCGATTGGGTTTTTGTGCAGAAAACGATTTTTGTAGACCATACTACCTTTTCTAGGGACCGCTCCTGCGAGTATCATCACCATGAGCGAAAAGGCGGCCGTCAACGTCGCGGCGGAGCTCGAGCTCGCCCTCACGTCTGGCTTCGAGCCCAACAGCAGATCGCACTCGGGCCTGGACGAAAAGGCCAACGAAGCAACAGAAGTCGCAAGCAAAGACGATACAGCTTCCACTGACACAGCCGAGCGGGTGAAAGGCCATCCCGTCATCCGAAACGGTACTTGCAGCGCCGCAGAACGAGCACACACCAGCGACTAACACGGGCAAACAGGCGAGGACGTTTCCAAGTACCTAGTGTCGGATCGAGACGACGGCGACCCTGCGTTGACGTTTCGCTCCATCTTTCTGGGCACCATCTTCACCGCGCTCTCGAGCGTCATCACCATGCTCTACGTCTTTAAGCCGACGCAGATGCAAGTCTCGGCCGTCTTCCTCCAGCGTATGCAGCAGCTTCCTCCCCACCCCTCCCTCCTCCTACGTGTCAACTGACCTTCCCAATCCAGTCCTGGTCTTCATCTTTGGCGAGGCCTGGGCCTACGGCACCCCCAACCCGGAGCGCTTCGGCAACAAGGCCATCCGGAGCACTCTCAAGTTCCTCAACTTTGGCCAGCCCTTTGGCATCAAGGAGCACGTCGTCGCCTCCCTCATCGCCTCCTCGGGCAACAATGGCCTCTCCGGTGTCGAAATCTACGCCGTCGAGCGTCTCTTCTACAACAAGGCCGTCACGGCCTCGACTGCCATCCTCGCCACCTTTTCCATCTCGCTCTGCGGCTTCGTCCTCGCCGGCGTCCTGCGCCCGCTCATCGTCTACCCGGCCGAGATGGTGTACTGGTCGACCTTGCCGCAGGTCGTGCTCTTCCAGAACCTGCACTTTGACCGCGCGGCCAACAGGGCGCGCCTGTCCAAATTTTGCTGGGCGCTTGGCATCGCCGCCGTGTGGGAGATTTTCCCCGCCTACATCGTCACCTGGCTTGGCGGCATCTCCGTCTTTTGCTTGGCGTCGATGGGGGCGCCCAAGGACACGCGCACCACGTTTGGCCGCATCTTTGGCGGCGCATCGTCCAACGAGGGGCTGGGCCTGCTCAACTTCAGCCTGGACTGGCAGTACATCCAGAGCACGTACCTCTCGCTGCCTCTGAAGCAGCAGCTCAACACCTGGATTGGCTATGCCATCTGGTACGTCGTCGTGCCGCTCCTCTTTTACAAGAATGTGTGGGACGCGCAAAAGTTCCCGTTCATGTCCACTTCCTTGTTCTCGAGTAACAGCACGCGGTTCAAGACGACTTCGATCCTCAACGAGCACGGCACCATCGACTACGCCAAGCTCAAGGAAGTGGGTGTACCGCAGCTCACGTCCACCACCGCCTGGGGTTACCTCACTGCCAGTCTCGCCATGGGTGCGCTTATCACGCACGTCATCCTCTTCTACGGCAAGGGCATGATTCAGGCGTGGAAGCAGGCCAGCGCGCGCACGCAGCCCGACATTCACTATCAAAAGATGCTCAAGTACAAGGAAGTGCCCATGTGGTGGTACCTCGCTCTATTCGTCCTGACTTTTATCGCCGGCCTGGTCGTCAACATCAAGGGCGACACCACGCTGCCCGTCTGGGGCTACATCATCGCCCTGCTGCTCGGCGCCGTCATCGCACCCTTCTCCTGCATCTTGTACGGTCTATACGGCACCGGCATCGGCACGAACCAAATCTCCAAGATGGTCGCCGGCGCGACCCACCCCGGCCGTCCGCTCGCCAACCTCTACTTTGCCAGCTGGTCGCACCAGGTCATCCTGCTCGCCGTCAACCTGTCCAACTGGCTCAAGGTCGGCCAGTACACCAAGGTCCCGCACCGCGTCATGTTCTTCACGCAAATCTACGGCACGCTGCTCGGCGCCGGCCTCAACTACGCCGTCATGACCTCCATCGTCACCTCCCAGCGCGAGGTCCTCCTCGATCCCATCGGCACCAACGTCTGGAGCGGCTCGACGATGCAGAGCCTCAACTCGCAGGCCATCACCTGGGCGCTGGCGACGGAAATGTACGGACGCAACGGGCGGTACTTTATCGTGCCGCTGGGTCTGCTCATCGGCGCCGTGTTCCCGGTCATTCACTGGGCTCTGTGCAGAGCGTACCCTCGTCTCCGCAAGTGGCCGATCAACACTACCTTTATTCTGCAGTACATGGGCACAACCTACTTTGGCAATACCTCTTGGCTTTGGTCGTCGTTTGCTGTCGGTGCCTTCTCACAGTTGTGGCTTCGCCGTCGTTATCCTCGCATCTATAACGAATACAACTATCTCATCGGCGCTGCGCTGGATGGTGGATCGCAAATCGTCATTTTCATCTTGTCATTCGCTGTGTTTGGCGCGAGTGGCAAGCAGCATCCATTCCCGACCTGGTGGGGAAACCCTGCGGGCAATCCCGATCACTGCATATAATTTTCTTAGGTAGCATATATAACATAGAGTTTTGTGCATATGTACAATTTCGCTCATTGAATTTTTTTGAGAATGATGTGCGAACGCTGCAGTGTATGAATCGGTAACGAGCTTCTCGATTGACCAACGACAAGTTGCGAGGAACATATCATGGCCGAGTTGAATCACCCCGAGAGTTTCAACTGTTTCCTCGGTGTACCTTTAGAGGTATGCACACCTCGCTGGGACGATGCTGCCGACACGTAGACTGGCCCATTGGTTTCCAAAATACTGTTGCTAGACTGTTGACATCATTAGAGTGATGGCCAAATAATGAATTGCAATTTACTCACTCTCATCCCCACTGGAGTTCTTCTCATAAATGCCCTTCCTCTTGAAGGGTCAACCCACATCATGATGGCAATTTCTTCGGAGGCAACTGTCATGAACGATAACGCGAGAGCGCAATTTTTCGAAGTGAGCTCTCTCGAGGTAGCCTTTCTTCGGATGTCGATGGGCCTCGCATTAAGACTCGATGCCAGGTAAAGGTGACCCTTATCATTGACCATTGCCAATTCTCGGCCTGTGGCAGAAAAGGCTGCGCATTTTATTCGACTACCCAATTTCCCATGAGCGCCGCCCGGCACTCTCATTTCGGTTTTGATTCCTCCGTTTTGTTGTATTAGAACTGGCGTTCCAGATTGTGTCCATGTCGTGACACATATGAGACCTTCCTCGGCACCCTGCTGTGACCGCATCATGACGGCCGATATTCCGTTGTCTTCAGACTCATGCATCGGGACAGGATAACGACAGCTAGCCAGCTCCTCAAAACTGTCGAATGGGAAACGCCAAAGGTATATTTGCACGACGCCCTTGGCATTGCGCGTGCTGGCCAGCAGGCTGAGGCCGTCTTGTGAGAAAGCAAGCGTGTCAACCGAGGCACAGCTTTTGCAGGTATGAAGCATGGAATGTAGATGATCTTCTCGAGGCTGCTCAGAAGTCGTAGTTTTAAAGAATCGAACAAGTGCATTTTCGAATCCGATAACAACATAATTCTCTTGTCGATCAATTGCAATGCTCTTGCACCACAATTCTGATGGTATTCTGTACTCGGTTACCGTGGGCATCGTTTGAGACAGGTCCATTATACGAAGCTAGCATCACGTTAGCACTGAATCAGGAATCCAGATCGGCTGTCTCACTGTAAGCTTCTGATCACGGCTCCCCATTACGTACGCGACATATCGTCGGCCGATCGCTGCCAGGATACAACTGCTTTCCGTAGGAATCGTTCGAACTTGATTTGGTGGTGTGGTGCCGAGATCCCAAATATGAATCATAGATGGGCTCCAAAGTAATCCATATGACGAGTTTTGAGATAGCGCAACATGCAGGTTGGCCACAGCCTTGGTTTTAGCTGACGTTTTCAGTCCCGAGTCAAACAATCCACTGAGCGGAATCTCTTCCATTGGATTCTCATCCACATGATTCGATGTGATTGAACTTGTCTCCCCAGATACCGTGGGCAGAGTGCGCTTATGCAACAAGACTCCTGGAAGAGGCATTTTCCAGAGTGTGCGCCCCTTTTCAGCAGCCACCTGAGGCCGAGGCGGGGTGCGAGACGATATTGATGATTGGTCTGCCATACTGGGCCTACCTGAAGAGGCTGTTTCGATAGAAAAATAGGGAAATTCGGTCACTGACTCGCGTCCCTGCTGAGAGTGGCTACTGCTCGGATTAATTTCAGGTGATGCGTCTCGTTGTCTCGGGGGATTCGCAGTCATCCAAGGCCTTATATGCGCAAGAAGCGAGTTTTCCTTCTTTGACATGGAATATGACGGCCCCAGGGAGTTGTTGCTTGATTGTCCCATGATAGATGGCGCCGTGTCCCTTGCGATTGATTGAGTATGTGCCGGCATAAGCTCCGAGTCAAGAGTCAGGGGTACATTTCCACCAAGGCCAGAGGTAAAGGTGCTATACGTGAACAGGTCGTGTG
Source organism: Aphanocladium album (assembly GCA_029218145.1). Taxonomy (NCBI): domain Eukaryota; kingdom Fungi; phylum Ascomycota; class Sordariomycetes; order Hypocreales; genus Aphanocladium; species Aphanocladium album. Next base: position 1,735 of record JARDXD010001600.1, on the reverse strand, counting down.
GCTCTGTGTCTGGTGAACCGATTTGAAAGCTGTTTGACATGTGGCGCTCAGCACTGACGGAATCAGCATTGATTTGAAGCGGATTCAATAGTTCCCACACTTTGCGTGCGAGAGGTAATTCGCGCGCAACGGAGATATCCTCATCACAGGCACTGCATGTCGCCATCTCTGGTAGCTTTACTTCATGCAAGGGAAAGGAGCCGATCTGGAAGAAGTGTCAGTAAGCGTTCATAACTGTGTCGGTTTTACTTACAGTGGTGCTGAGACCGCCTGCTCTGAGTTGGGCACCGCCAATTGTATGGCTGCTGGAACAGTTGAGTACGTATTGCGACGGGCTTTGCGAGCCAACATAGGCAGCATCTGGGTCGTCTTGGATCTGGATACTTCTGGTGATCCTTGAAATGTTGAACGCCATTTCTCTGTCGCTAACGCGATGGATAGCCTGGCGCTGGGCCAGCCTCTCTGACAGCTCATCGAGTGCGTCGACTATACACTCGCTGGTGTTTTGCTCCTCCAGATTCAAGTTTGCGAGATCAGGAGTATCAGAGAATACTAGGCGAAACCAACAGTTGAATGAAGCGACAACATCAACTTTCGAGAATTGGCTGGGTAACTGGAGGTTCTGGAGAGCAGCAAAAATGGCGTTTCGGGATTCCAAGGAAGCTTGCCGAAGATGAGCGTCGCGGGTCTCTGAGTTGGCAGCATACTGTAATGAGGCGCCGATGATGTACTGCGATATGTCTCGCAGGGCAAGGAACTGAGACACCCAGCCGGTGGATGGAGAGCCTGGCGGAACCAGCTGGAGAATATGCGGAGGCAGCAGACAGGGAGCAAGAGGGTACTGGTACAATCAGCAGGCGTCTAACACAGCAAGAGTATTTTGTACGAACCAATTCGGTAATTAAATTTGGGGTCCCGTGCTGCATCGTTGTGGGTAAGCATAGCGAATGAGCCTCTTCATGTAGGCGAGCTGTTATCTCCTTGCACATTATGAGCAAGAATGACTTTTCTCCTGGGTACGCATCGAATATTTGCTCCAACAAACGATGGATTCTGGCAAATCTGGCCCGTCGGTCCTTTGGCCGCTGCAAGGGGGGTGACCGTGGATGGAGATGCAGCACACGTAGAGCCCCGAGTAGGAACTCTGCCAGGTACTCGTTTCGCAGTGCAGTAGCTTCCCAGAGATTGTCGCGCCCTTCTGCAATGGTTTGAAGAACCAGCTCAACTGTTCGAGCAGCGACCTCCCAGCTGACCAGAAAGCTCAGAAAGGGTCCGGGCTGTTGCTGGCGAGAGGGGATGGTCAGACGCTGGATGTAGAAGATGGCGTCGAGCTGGACAAGCAGATTGGTGATGACGCTTTGGTATCTTGTAGTCTCACCGCCGGCCAGGTAGAGCTTTTCGAGAGAGAATCGACCGAGAATCTCGAGAATGATGTCATCTACGTCACTGCGCAGGGCGAGCTGCTTCCAGATGGCTGTCCGTCTGGAGAAGCATGGTGACGATGTGGATGATGCCATGGCTGCTGCACGAGGATATCTGCCAGCGCCGAGCCCGCAGATGATGAAGGAAAAGCCTCAGCCAAAGTTCTCACCGACGAGAAATGCTATTCTGGTCGCCTAATCGGCTCTGACATGCCGCAGTCGAAATGATGACGGTTCTTTGGCGGCGTAGGGGTGGCGCAGCTGTGGGAGGTGAGCAACGGCTATCGGGCGAGCGCTGGGGGCGGTGCCTGAAG
>JARDXD010000259.1:0-44328 GCA_029218145.1 Aphanocladium album | reverse complement strand
GGGTTAGAAGAGGCGGGACCCGCCATTTCCCGCTTGTCCAAACCTACTCGGTACCTAGCGGACCTCTGTGTTTCGGCTCGACCATCCTTTTAGCAGTCTCTTTCGCCGATTCTAGCGGTCTCGAGCGCTGTGGAGGTCCCCAGCCTCCCCCAATCCGATCCCAGACTGACGACCAGGTGCGCAAGGCGGCTTCACGGACTTGGGCACGACGGCCTCCCGCTGCAGATTCCGACATAAGCTGCGCTGCGACTTCTTTTCTTCTTGAATTCTTCCATCTCCAAGCCAGACCAAGTCGTCGCATTCAACAGCAGCGGACAGACATCCTCACACCACTCGCCCTCGGGCTTGCCCATCATGGAGCAGACGATAACCATTGTCAACAACTCGGGCAAGATTATTAGCACTGTAAGCCCGCCCAAATCCTTCCCGTCTCAAATCATCCCCCGCACTGCCTCTGCCATTTCGATAGCCCCGCCACCCTGCACGGCTCATGACAGATCAAGGTCTCGCGATCGACATTCCAGAACGGTAGCTAACTTGCGATTCTTCTTTTCCTCCACCCTTCTAGGGCAAGCAGTTACTTTCGATATTCAAAGAAGCCAAAGCGTCCTACAGCGAAAAGAAGGAGAGCGTCAAGGCCGAACGCGCGCTCCACCGCTCAAACACATTTGACCAGACGAGAAGCGTACAGCGCGCACCCTCTGTCCGAAACGACGATGCTGGATTTCGCCCTCGCACGATAAGTCGTGCACACACATATTACTACGCCGAAGACGATGAGTACACGTTGGAAGACCAGCCCAGGCGCCGCTCCTACGACACGGCCAGCGTCACCAGCTCTCGTCGCAGTCACCGCCACAGGAGTTCCCAGTCTTCAAGACACCACCATGGCAGCTACCGAGAACGCAGCACCCGTGCGCCGTCGGTCGTGGAATCGGTCGCATCCGACGCCCTGACAGAAGACAATTTGAAGACGCTCAGCGAAACCGCCAGCTCGCGAACGTCTCGACCCCCGATCGCTCTCGCCAGATATCGCAGTCCCTACGCCGAGACGGTCCCCATGGGCCAATCCAACATGGATCTCACCGTAGTGGAGCGCAGCGTCGTCTACCCTGCCGATACCAGACAAATGTCTATAGTCTCCAGGACGAAATCGGAGTCGCAGCTCGGCGCGCTCGTGCCGCACCAGCCCAAACAGAAGAAGATTGATATGAACCTCGCCTACGGAGAGATTCCTCCCGATCTGGCGTACAGAACCGATCTTGCCGACACGGACCAGGGCCAGGCCACGGCGCTGGTACGCAAGGTGGAGGGTTTACTTGATGAAGCAAATTGCTTCCAACATTCTGCCATGGCCACCATCAAGCATCTCCAAGAAAAGCCCGAGGCCGCTGCGGCTGTTGCTCTTACTTTGAGTGAGCTGTCTGCCGTCGTGGCCAAGATGTCGCCAGCAGTTCTCGGCCTTTTAAAGGGCGGCTCGCCTGCCGTCTTTGGTCTCTTGGCCTCGCCTCATTTTCTCATCGCCTCTGGTCTCGCCGTCGGCGTGACTGTGGTCATGTTTGGTGGCTGGAAGATTGTCAAGCGCGTGCAGCAAGAACGCGCCCAGCAGGCTGCCCTCGCGTACCACCAGCAGCTGCCTCCCGCGGAGTCCGAGGGCAGACCGATGCTGCAGCGCGCGCAGACGATGTACGAAGGCAGCTACTACGACGACGCCATCGTGCTCGACGAAGAGCTCAGCACGATTGAATCCTGGCGGCGCGGCATCGAGCCGCTCGGCGACGACGAGAGCGCTGACATTGAGCTCATCACCCCCGAGGCCGACCGCGCCACCCGCGCGGACGAGCGTGAGCGCTACGAGGACCAGCGCGACTTTGACGACACCCGTTCGCACCGCAGCTCTCGCACCCACCGCACCAGCAAAACCAGCAAGACGAGCAAGACGAGCAAGACGCACAAGACGAGCAAGTCTCACCACACAAGCAGCAAGCGGGGCGACGATGACGACGACCGCAAGAGCAGCAAGGGCTCGTCCTCGTCCAGCAAGCTCAAGTCCCGCTCCGAGGTCAAGCTTCTCGAGGACGGCCGCAGCAGCCGCCACCGCAGCCGCGAGGATCTCGAGCTGCCGATTCGACCCAAGGCGCAGCGTCAGGAAAGTGATCTCTTCAAGAGCCTGTTCAGGAAGAAGAACAAGGAGGCCAGCCGCAGCGAACCGGTCCTCGTGCGATAGATTCTGCGTGCGTGTGTATATGAATAATGATGTGCTTTTGGTTTTCTTGCCCCCCTCCCCCATACATGAGCGTCGTCTACATGGATTTGCGCGTTCAGCGACGACAACACGATAATGACTACCTTACCTTGGCACCGGATTGAAGCTTGTTTTTGGAAACTGGCATATTGTCTTGTGGTATTTCTTTGTCTCTTCATATTTCTTTAAACTATCACGGATGGCGTGCTGCTTGGTCTAGTTTTTCTGCGCGTCATGCGCATTCTGTAAATTCTCTTCTCCTTTCCAAAAGGCATCTATTAGTCTAGTCTATCAATCTATTGCCCGAAATTTCTTGTGCTAAGCGCATACTCAAACAAATATAACACCAGCGTCTAGTTTGTGATAATGGTTCAAATAGCAACGATAAAGGAAAACAAGAGCAATGTCGAAGTTTATTAAAAACACTAAAAATCTTGAATCTAAATAACAACAGAAAACCGGCAAAAGAAAAAGACCAAAATAATTAGAAAATACAGTCCAAGTAACAACGATATCAGAAATAGAAAGATATGAGCAAGACAATGAATACCACAATCAGCAAAGCAAACCACAACCGCTCATTTTTTGATGCGAAGACTCCTAAGAAGCAGTGTACTCAGGCGTTTTCCGATCTTCTTCTTCGGTTGACCAGGGGAAGTGACCTCCTCCTCCTCCTCCTGTCCCACCCCTTCTGAAGCCAGCATCTCCAAGACCTTGCTTCCTCCAACAAACGGGTCTTGACGAGGTTGGAATAGTGGTTCAGGGATGATAGCATTGTCAAGACGAATAAAGTCTTCGGGGGCGACACCCTGGTCATCTGCGACTTCTGAGGTTTCGGTGTTAACTGCAGTGCTACCGGAATGCTCCTTGACGTGCTCGCCTGAAGGTACAGCTTCGGTCTGCCCAGCAGGCTTGGCGGCATGCGCAGTCTCGGCAGGGACATGCTCAGTAACAACAGCGCCAGCGGGTATAACACGACCAGAACTTAGATGAAGGCTGTGAAGAGCCTCGGACAAGTCGATCTGTGTGGCTGGAAGCTCAACTTCGGGTTTTTCTTCATCAGCACTTGCACCTTTCTACGGCGAAGCGCTCGAATTGTCTGTATCAACTGCTCCAAAGACGAGCTCAAAATGGGCATCGGATTCCACAGCATCGACGTCTTCATCATCTTCCAGCGGCTTGAACTGCTCAGCCGTCACTCCGGCCGCCCCCGCAAGAAACATGATTTTCTGGATTTTCCATCGGGCATCCATAACAAATTTCATCTTGTCCCGACTTTCTATATCTTCCAAAGCGAATTCGACTTCGTAGACATTGTCGGTCAAGATGAGGCGACCCGTGCGCATATCAACATCACGGCCAATGGCCTTTTCATTCTGTAGAGGGCTGTACATAGCTTCGATGGACTTCGTAGTGGGGGTGGTCTTCTTCGTGTGGAAGTTCTTTGGGTGGCCTTGGTCAAACCATTGCAATCGAAACTGCAAGATCGAACTCCGGGGTTCGGCATCAGACAATGGTTGAAATGCCAGAAGCCCGTTGTCTAACGCGAAATGGATGTGCGCAGCCAGCGTAATCATGTTCCAGTCCTGCTCGGCTGCATTAGGCTTGTCAAACAACTGCCTCAGTCTAACTGAAAGGTGACTACCGAACATCAACTCAGCGATTCTCCAATGAAGCATGTGTTGACCATGAGCCTCAGAAGTGTTGCTAGCCGTGTGTGCCATGACGTGAGCAGCTTCCACACCGAATCCGATTCCAGACACCACGCAACGTCCCTTGTCGCGAGACTTGACCTACAAGAATGTGTTAACAAAGCTCTCGGAGTGTAGTAAAGTGATTCCAATTACCTTGTCAGGAAGCTGACGGTCTCTTGTGCCCTCTTTCTTCGTGGACTTGGGATCTAACGAAGGACCAGCTTCGGTTTCTGATTTAGCGCCGGAACAACCAGCTTCGGTTGCCGATTTAGCACCGGCTTCATCGAGCTTGACAATCTTGGATGAGTTCTCGTCAGACTCAGACGGTGCAGGTCGCTTTTTATTGGGGCCCATCGTCCTCGGATCGTATCCTGATAAGACTACGTAAGTGCCCTGTTAGCAAATGATCGCCTATCATACTCAGCCGGTGTAATTACATTGTCTCAGGAACGCGTAGCAGTTGTCAAGATAGTAGTTGATATCCTCGAGGGTACCGTGTCGCAGCGTTTGGAGGGCACCTTCAGACAAGCCCAGAAGGAATGCCAGGTGCAAGTTGAAAAACTTTCTGAGGGTAACCTTGTCTCCTTCTGTGTACTTGTTGTCTTTGTGAGTGTAGCGTTTGAAAATCACCTCGATGTGATCCACCATCGCCAATAGCTCATCGGCGGTTGGAACGAGGCATTCTTTCTTTCGCTTCACTTTGCTATGCAATAAACGGGCGAGGAAATTTTCCTCGATTTTCAGAGTATCTTCGCAATTCCAATACTCTATAAAGGCCTTTACCAGGTCTTCCAGTTCGGCAGATGCCTCTTCTGTTGTGGAAGCCATAGTTTTTGTAAACGCGGGTGCAGTGTGGATCAAAAGGGCAGCGGGAGCAATTTGAGCAGAGATCTTAGGCCAGATTTCTGCTATGGAAAACAAATATGGGGTGTGGGCAACTTTTTATTCAGTCGTTTGCAGAAGCAGTGGCCAAATCGGAACAATGACACGGTGGCTTGCTCGCTACAAACGCCAGCCAGGCAGCCATCCCACACGGAAATCTTGTTATGGGGCCAGTCAGTTGTCGACAGCATTTCGGAGGCTTCGAGATTGTCTTTGGCATTACTCTTGCTTTCCTTGTTTCCACTATTGCTCTTAATATTTCCGTTACCGTTGTGGCCCTGCAGATGTCATTCCGAAGGGAAAGAAGAATTTACAGATGCGCATAAAGCACAAAAAAAAGACCATATTGCACGCCACCCATGATAATTTGAAGAGAAGTGAAGAAAGAAACACCACAAGATAGTATGCCAGTATCCAAACACAAGTTTCAATCAGCTGCCGAAGTAGTCATTATCATGTTGTCGTCGCTGAACGGGCAATCCATGTAGACGCTCATGCATGGGCGCTAGGTAGTGTCTATCATCTGGCGACAGCGACCCAAAACAGTACCTATTCTCTTGCTATTTGTTCACTCAAGTTACTAATGACACTCATCTAAACCTTTGACATAGCTACCTAGCTTTCGAGTCATCGTCTCGTCTGAATAATGCCTGGTGTAAATCGCTGCGGCACAGCCTTATCAGCAATCGGCTAAGCACTCGGCTAATTGCATACGCAAATGCGCCACGCTGGAAACTATTCTTAACAAGTTCCCTCGCACTTTTATTTCTCCCCACATTCTCCCCCTTTCGCATCATCGATGCGTCCATCGTGCGACTCATTGCTCAGAGTGCCTAGCTTCCCTGCCAGCCATCCTCACTTGACCACGCGCACGCAGAACAAGACCCATTCTCTGGATCTGAACAAAGCTACATAGCCAGTAAAAGAAATCGTAGAAATCAATACAGAAACCCGCCCCCTTTTCCCCCCCGCGCGCGCTCCATTACATGCTATAAAATGGCCGCCGCCTCGCACATTCCCCAGAACCCAGGCTCGGACGACCTTGCGTCGGCCGCTGTGCTTGCCTTTCTCCATGCTGCCACGGCCGTCTTTGCCGCGGCCTGGTCAGAGTACCAGCGTGCTGCTGACACCGACACGGCGCTTGTTACAGCTCGCGCTTCCCGCTCGTCTGCTACCCGGGATGTCAATGACACTCGCGCCGACTTGGCCGCCGTCGTGGCATTCCTGCATTCGAATGCTACGGACGTTCCGCTCCATATCGTCCGTGAGTGTGCCAAAATTGGCCAAGATGTCATATTGCGGCTTGATCGATACGAAAAATCGGGAAGCAAGTTCGCAGATTGGAATGTCATCGACTTGGTTGTCCTTGCAGAGCGACTTGATAACCTGATTCAACACGCCCTTGACCTCGGCGTTTCTGTCTTGTGAGTTTGCGACTTGGTTTCATTTGCACTTGATCAATTTTGCTCTGCATTCTTCTTTCGAACTTTTGGCTAACAGTATTTGAAAGTCCCGTCGACGACCTTCGCCAGCTCCAGAGGCAGCTTTCCGTTCGCCTGGCGCCGCAAGCCCCGCCAGCCGATGAGTACTACAACGGCGAGCACAAGGTCGACGTGCAGCGCAAAGACAAAGGGGCGGACGCTGAGACGGAGAAGTGGAAAAAAGGTCTGCGCCAGAACAGTCATTCCGCAAACCGACCGCGAGAAGTCGCATCCGACATTTTGCACGATTTCATCCTCGAGGGTCTGGCTTACAAGAGCATGCACGACCGCGAGGATGAGGTCACGGAAGCATATGCGTCGACCTTTGATTGGGTATTTGACGACGCGCAGAGCGTTCAAGACGGTCAGGGCCGCACCATGAAGCATAGCCTGAAGAACTGGCTGTCAACGACAGAGTCGGGCCCAATTTACTGGATCACCGGCAAGCCAGGGTCTGGCAAGTCGACTTTCATTCGGTACCTGTTCCAGCACGAAGCTACAACCAGCTGCTTGGAGACTTGGAGTGACAAGCAGGCTTTTCTTGTGGCCGGCTTCTTCTTCTGGACCAGCGGTTCGCGAGAACAGCGCTCGCAAACCGGTCTGCTGCGATCGCTCCTGCACCAGTTTTTGTCTGCGCATCCGGAATACATCGCCACTTCGTTCCCTACGCTATGGGAGAAAATCCGAACAATGCCCACCAAGGAGCGTATCAAGATACGCCTAGACTGGACAGTTGAAGAGCTCTTGCCCGCATTCTTAAGCTTCATCAATGCGGCTTCAGAGAAGATGAAGATTTGTCTCTTCATTGATGGCATGGATGAATTTGAGGGTGACCACAGCATGATCATTGATCTTTTCAAGAATTTAGCGACTGGTTATGGATCTGAAAATGTCAAATTGTGCTTGTCGTCGCGTCCCTGGCCAGTGTTTCAGGATGCCTTCGAGTTTGCCGTCCCAAACCTCAAGCTCCAGGAACTGACATATGGGGATATGCGGCAATATGTTTCCGAGCACATGGCCCAAAACAGCGAGGTAAATTCTATTCTGCAGCAAGACAAAACAAAAGGTTCGGCCTTCGTGGACAGCCTCATCGAACGTGCTGATGGAGTTTTCTTGTGGGTTCGCCTGGCGGTCGAGCGAATTCTCGAGCGGTTTCCGCGAAACAAAGGAGTCGAGGGGCTCCAGAGTCTACTTTTGACACTTCCCGGAGAACTGGATGATCTGTTCGACAAGCTGTTGTTTGAGGATCAGACCGCAGCCGAGCGTGAGCAGTCTGCATCCATGTACAGCTTGATGCGGGCTCGCGAGGAGGTGGCCGACTTTGTCCGCAACGATGAAGCAAATAATCTGACGGTTTGGGAGCTTGCATTTGCCCTCGCAAAAGGGGACGACCAGATGATTCTTGACAAGGTCCCAGTGCAAGAAGCGACAGATGATTACGTCAAACAGCGCGGCGAAGCTACCATCAACATCATCAAACAGAGGTTCGCCGGCCTCTTGGATTTTCATATCCGCAAGCGTGAAGGAAATCTTCTTCTGTCGCGTAGTAGACCGCAAAAGCATGGACATTCTATGCGAGACAAAGCTCGAAGCCGCGTTGTCTATATTCATCGAACAGTGCGCGACTGGCTGGTTTCTGGTCCCGGGATACACGAAAAGCTGATGCAGCAGCTTCCTGACCATTTTGACCCGAACCTCCGCCTGTTGAGATCTTACGTTCTTCAAATGAAGCGGCCTCTCGTATTTATTGAGCATCATCGTATGCTGGATGATTGGTGGCCCGGCATCACTCTCGCGATGACACACGCGCGCAACATTGTCACTGACCCTGACAGCCTACAGCGCACGTTTGCGAATGAGCTCAAGGACACCATTTCGTGGTGGTGGCTGGCCAAGCCGCAGGACCCCTACGATCACTGGGCGAGGAACGCGTACGGAAGCTTCATGGAGCGCATGCAGGCGCCACCCATTTGGCAACCGTTTCTGGCTCTTGCCGTCAAGTTTGGCATGCGAACGTATGTCAACGAAGAGCTGGCAGCACGGCGGGCGCAGGAAGACACTGGAGACATCTCCGATGAGATGAAGAAGCTGCAAGTCGACGACGCCGTGCCCTTGCTGGCCTACGCAACTGAATTTCTGTGCTCGCGCAAGAAAACCATTTTCCCGCTCTCGGACCCTGGACTGGTTGAGGATCTGCTCAAGAGCACCTGCCGGATCAATCCAGGCGTCAATCACCACTACCTGGAATTCGCGACCAAGGCCGAGTTGACGCCCTGGCTGGCGGTGCTGCGCCACCTGCGAGATGCGCGCCGACGACGCTGGATCAAGCTCTACGACATGGATGAAGATGGCACCAAGCGATGGGTGCAGATTGTGCGGCTGTTTTTGGAGGTCGGTGGAGCTGACCCGAATGCACTGGTGAAAGCGGACAGCTGGGACCCTGAAATCACCGCAGAGGGCGTGATGGAGCTGTTGGATGATACATACTCGGACATTGAGATTCGGGCACTAAAAGACTGTCTGCAGGGGTCGAGGAAGAATAAGCAGAGCGCATAATGGCGCACGTTTGACATCGTATTATAGCTGAGATTATTTAGTATCCCTCTTTTCTGTTGATCAAGTTCATCAATCTTTCGCCATTGCTAAGTCGTGTCAAATTCGCCATCAAAACTTCAAAAACGCGTTCCATGTATCTGATCGTACCGCCACTCACATGCGGCGTAATAATGATGTTTTTCGTGTGCCAAAGTGGGTGGTTGTCCGGCAGCGGCTCCGGGTCCGTGACGTCCAACGCGGCGCCGCGAATCACATCGTGCTCCAGCGCGTCCATCAGGTCGCCCGTGTTGACGATTGGGCCTCGGCCGATGTTTGTCACAAACGTCTTCTTGGCCCGCAGCACCTCGAATTCGCGCTTCGAGACGAGTCCGCGCGTCTTGGGCGTCAGCGGCATGGCGATGACGAGCAGGTCGAGCCCGGACCCGAGAAACTCGTGCAGCTCGGCGGTCGAGGCGCCGGAGAACCACTGGTCGGGCAGCTCGCCGCTGGGGTCGCCGAGCCCCGGCGGCGCGTACGAATCGTCGCGGCGAGATTCTGGCGTGCGGCGCGCGTGGAGCGTGTAAGCGTGGACGCTCATGCCCATGGCCTTGCAGACGCGTGCGACCTGGCGTCCGACGCTGCCGTAGCCGAGAATGCCTCTGGACCGCGTGAGCGAAGGGAGGGAGAAGCGCCGACAAGGGGTTACTTACACTCTCTGGCCTGCCGAATCATCGGTTGGTGTTTTGGAAGACTTCCATTTACCTTCCTGTTGATTTTGAAGATATTCAGGTACTAGTGTGGTCAGGACGCTGTCGTTTACGCAGCATTGGTCGAGCCAGACTTACGACGGTGCTGGAAGGCGAGAAAGGTGGCTACGACCCATTCAGATATTTGCGGACTATTCCATCCGAGTTAATTGATTATTTGGACGGCGCCTCTTCATCTGAACCCGGCGAACATACCCATGAACACCACTTGCTGTACAGAACGATATCTCGGTATCGTCAAAGATGGGCTTGCCAATGATGCCATCCGCACCAGCTGAACTCAACTGGACGAACTCGAGCCTTTTTGCTTGTTCGATGGATGGCAACGAGAAACTGTTACCTAACGCAAGTGTAGTATCCGCCCAGGGCTCCGCATCATCCTTGCTGAAAGGCTGCACTTTGAGGTCTGGAAAGCTGCTGCGGAGGCGAGTCAAGGCGTTTTCTGGCAGTGCACGGGAGTCCGAGAGAAGCAGCTTGTGGCCCTTGAGTGTTTTGTTGGGCGGTGACATTTTGATGAGAGTCATGATGTTGATGAAGGTTCTCTTTTATCCTAGGCGGTAATTGAGTATAATTGGTGTAGATGGTGAGATCACTTCATGCGCACGTCATACAGAGGGTACGGTAGCAGGCGTTGGAAGTGGTGGGTGGAGTCCATCACGGAGCGGCTCGATGGCGTTCAGCTTGGGACGAAGACTACGAGTGGAGTTGAGGACCAAAAGTCGGATTCTAACGAATTAGTGAAACGAGTCACGTAAGGTCTCATAATCTGCAGAAGCAAGTTGAATGTAATAGAAACTAGTCGTTCATCTCCGATACGGCTCGAGCTAGCGATCGTTCCACGGCACTTGTGAATAGGGTAGGCTGTATTGGCTGATGGGGTCGCTGCTATTCGGAGATCCTCTGAGGCATCAGGATCGCTATACCGGAACCTCAAAATGGAAAAGTGGCTATTAAAGTAGGACACCCTGGCTCGGTGGTTTTCTTTTCTCGCTCCAAGTATCTGGTCTGAGTCCGTCTCCATCTCCATACTGCTTCGCTATTGGGCAAAGCAACTTGACCCAATCAGTTGGCAGCTCAGCAAGCACCACAGATCACGCTGCTTTGCCTCAATGCATGTTATCTGAGACACGGCATACAATCTCCCTGTACTCACTAGGCGAGAAAATTTTCAGCTATTCAAGCATTGCCGACCTCGCATCTGTATATAAAAACTTCGCAAGGCACGCGCACGTTTGTCTTATCCGGACCCGCTCCGTAATTCTGCTTGTCTAACAGGGAGTGGCCTGCATCGAGACCCTGAGATTAATTCTACTACTTGTGTGTGGAATACGAGACACGACACACAGTGCAACTCTTCTCGCAGTCTCAAAGGGAGCCAGGCGGCGGAGAGCAACACCCGAGGGGACTTGGGAGACAGAGAATGCAAGACCCATATACTACATGCACCTGGCGTAAGGCGCCCACATGGAAAAGTGTTTGGCACCATTATCGTAGATTTCAACAGAGAAGTTGCCAAGTAAGACACTGTTTCGGATCGACATTTTGTCACTTTTGTATTGCAAATCACACAGGGGTTCTTGTTTACTTCTCAACCATGTGGTCTACACTCTGGAGCCCAGCTATTTATTACCACGCTGGTCCTCTTCTTCTCTCCTTTTTCAAGAAATTGAATATTCATATCTGTTTTCTCAATAATTCCGTACCTTAAGATATCATCCTGTTTGTGCGCAATGGGCCATCACGGCGAGCAGGACCATGCCTTTGAAGGCTGGGTAGCTCACAACCCTGACTCGGTACATGGCAACATGGAGTGGCAAAAGTACTCCCCTAAGCCCTTTCAAGAAACTGACGTCGACATTGAGATAAGTCATTCAGCAGTCTGTGGATCAGATATTCACACTTTGCGCAACGGCTGGGTAAGTCATTCCACCCAACTGTGAAATTCTCAATGCAGTTCTTGCAACTAACAAAGTTTTCTTCAGGGGAACACGAAGTACCCTTGCTGCGTGGGCCATGAAATCTGTGGCACAATCGTGCGTGTCGGTAAAGAGGTGCAGCACCTCCGTCTTGGACAGCGAGTCGGCGTCGGCCCGCAGAGTGGCGCTTGTGAGATGACCAGCTGCGAGTACTGCTCCGCGGATGAGCATCAGCACTGCCCGAGCATCGTCACCACGTACAACGGCACGTTCCCGGATGGATCTGCGTCCCACGGTGGCTTCAGCAACTACATCCGCGTCCCGGCTACCTTTGCCATTCCGATCCCCGACGGTATCGAGTCCAGCCACGCCGCGCCCATGCTGTGTGCGGGCATCACGGCCTGGAACGCCTTGGTGCGCAACGGTGCCGCTAAAGCTCGCGGGGTCGGCATTGTGGGATTTGGAGGCGTGGGCATGTTTGCGGTCCTGTGGGCGCACGCGCTCGGCTGCAAGAAGATTGTGGTGGTGTCCCGCACGCGCAGCAAGGAGTCGGATGCGCTGGCAGCGGGAGCCACCGACTTCATTGCCACCGAGGAGGACAGCGAGTGGCATACAAAGTATGCCTCGCAGTTGGATCTACTCGTGTCGACGGCGCCAGACACCAAGGTGCCGCTTTCTCATTACCTCAAGCTGCTGCGGGTGCACGGCGACTACGTCCAAGTTGGCCTGCCCGACCAGGCATTGCCCATGGTCCACGCGCTGGAGCTGAGCGTTCGAAATATTCGACTCAGTGGCACTTTCTTCGGCTCGCCGTCTCAGATAGCCGAAATGCTGCAGTTTGCAGCTGATAACCGCGTCAAGCCGCTGGTCGAGCTTAAGCCACTGAGCCAGGCCAATGAGATTCTCAAGTGCATGGAAAATGGGCTTGCCAGGTACAGATATGTGCTGTTCAACGACAAGCTTCCACGGCTAGCTATACGATCAATTGGATTTCGAAGAGGCAAAGTATCGGTGGCTCAATATTTGCTCACTCGTCTTCATCAGCTCGGCATCAAGACAATACATGGCGTGCCCGGAGATTACAACCTGCCGTTGATGCATTCCATCGCTGACATGGGGCTCGTGTGGGCTGGTAACTGCAATGAGCTCAATGCAGGTGCGTGAACTCATTACCCATGAAAAAGAAAATGCTGAACTCACTAATATCTGCTTTAGGCTTTGCTGCGGATGGTTACGCTCGAATCCAGGGAGCCAGCGCACTGGTTACAACGTTCGGCGTGGGCGAACTCAGCGCCATCAATGCTGTCGCTGGCTCTCGCGCCGAGCGGGTCCCTGTGATTCACATTGTTGGGACGCCATCACTGAAGCTTCAAAACCAGCGGATGCTAGCACATCACACTTTTGCTAATGGAGATTTTCACGTCGGACGAAGGATTGCAGACGAAATCTACGGCCCTGTGGTCAACCTGACCGAGGCCAGTAACATCGCTTCGGAGATTGACTACGTTCTTCAAAGAAGTATAACCGAGCGTGTCCCTGGGTATCTTGCCATACCGTTGGATATATCACAACGAATGATTAACGACACGCCGTTACAAGTACCATTGCAACTCTCTGGTCTTGAGAATGATGAAGAGACTGAAAATGCTGCTGTCGGAGCAACTCTGGCGGCTATGGCGACATCAAAGACGATTGTTATCCTCGTAGACATACTGGCTGTCCGATTCGCGGCTATCGAAGAAGTGGCTGAGTTGATGGAAGTTTGCCTTCTACCGGTAGTTGTAACGCCCATGGGACGAGGAGCTGTGAATGAGCGGCACCGTTGTTTCCAAGGCTTGTATGCCGGGTCGGCCTCCAGCCTTGCAGCAAAAGATCTTGTCGAAGGATCCGACCTGGTACTCCGAATAGGGTACCTGGGAAATGATTTCAATACCTGTAAGTCGCGGCTCACCAATTTCGCATCATCGCTGACAGAAACCAGGCGGATACACCAGCAAGGCCTTGTCTCGAGTTGTCGACATTAATCCGACCTCTGTCGCGGTCGAAGGCTCGTTTTACTCTGGACTTCACCTTCGAGGCGTACTTAAAAGACTGAGCCGGCGGATGACGCCGAGTGGCGTTTCTGTTCCATCTAGCGGTGGTCTGCGACCGCAACTGCTTTCGGCTCTGCCAGGAGGTGATATCACCAATGATTGGTTTTGGCCAAAGGTTTCCGAGTTCTTGCAGCCCAACGACATTATTGTTACGGAGACTGGGTCCTCGAACTTTGGTCTGTGGGATGCAAAACTCCCAGCCGGAGCAACGGCAATCATGCAGGCGGTCTGGGGAAGCATAGGCTTTGCCCTGAGTGCCTGCCAGGGCGCGGCGCAAGCAGCACGCGATGCTGGATCGTCGAGACGAGCCGTCTTGTTCCTTGGTGACGGTGCTTTTCAGTGGGCAGTGCAAGAGCTTAGTACTATCATGCGTCTTGGACTGACGCCTGTGATGTAAGTATAACGGTGAGGCTGACCTCTATTCAAGCTGCTAATTATGTTTTTTTCCCCCAGCTTCCTGTTATGCAACAACGGATACGGAACCGAGAGGTCGTTTGGAGTGGATGGCGACTTTAATACTATCGCGCGGTGGAAGCATAGGGACATTATCGGTGCATTTCACGAGCGAGGGAAGGCGCCAGTGTTTCGACAGGCTTTCAACAGGAGTCAGATTCAAGGAATCTTTCGTGACCCTGAGTTGCAGGCCCCTTCGACTCTGCAGGTCGTGGAGGTGCATCTACCTGCAGCAGATGCAGCACGCGGTCTGCGAACAATTGCGCAAGCTGGGTAAAGCGATTTACTTGGTAGATGCACGATATAGTTATGGGATGGGAAAGTTTATTTTAATTAGGCGATGATGCGCCCGTATGACAGGAGAGGTAGCGATGCTGAATTCATGCTGGTTCTGGTCTCTCAGTAATGAGATGTGGCTCCCCCATCTGATGGACTGACTGAGAAGAATTTCTTGATATATATAATAAACAAGATGTACTTGTCGGCACTGTCACCCGTGACTATGTTTCACTTCCTGACAGGCATGAGATCGTGCTGTTAGGTACTGGTAACTCATTATCCCCACACACTTGGCTGTGGTGTGAGATTGCTGAACAAGTCGGGTACGTTTCCCTAAGAAGGGCTCAGTAGCCGGAAGACGCAAAGCGAGAAAGAAATGTTTGATGTGAGGCTTCCAAACACAGTGAATGCCCTCTATAGTTGTTTCAATCTTGTTCAATACGCCGGCCCTCGCTAAAGCTCTGCAGGACTCTGCCAAATAAGATAGGCTCAAGCGCCAGCAATTACAGCAGCTCGCGTGCACCGAAAAAAAGGCTGCAAGCTTCGGCATGGCTCTCCGCTTCAGTGGCTGCAGCTGCAGCGGTCCACCCCCGCTGATACCTGCAGAGGCTCGGCACCTGAGCTTCCCCAATCGAGCTAAGCCCGCCCTCAGTACCGAAACATACCTAAAGCTTTGGCTGTCATGGGATAGTTAAATATGAGTGCCTCGCCGACGTGCCCGTAGAGCTTCCCGCTGTTTGCTTCTTGTCCCGCCCGTCGCAAGACTGTCGATAGCGTCAAGATGAGGACCTCTCTTCACCTCCCTGTTGCGTGCCTGGCCAGCAGCGCTGCTGCCGCCTTCTACGCCGCGCCCGCCTACCTCCAGACGACCGACCAAGACCTCATGCCTCCGAACCTGAGCCCTCACATCAAGGCCTACAACTTTTCCGTGCCCATCGATCACTTCCACAACGAGTCCAAGTACGAGCCGCACTCGGACGACAAATACCCGCTCCGCTACTGGCTCGACACCTCCAACTACCGCCCCGGCGGCCCAGTCATTGTCCTGCACTCGGGCGAGTTTGACAGCACCGGCCGCCTCGACTTTCTCAACAATGGCATCGTCCCGATCCTGACAAAGGCCACCGGCGGCGTCGGCCTCGTCATGGAGCACCGCTACTACGGCACCAGCTGGCCTGTCCCTGACGCCTCCACCGAGAACATGCGCTTCCTCACCACCGACCAGGCCCTCGCCGACACGGCCTACTTTGCAAAGCACATCACCTTTCCGGGCCTCGAGCACCTCAACCTCACCTCGCCCGGCACGCCCTGGATTCTGTACGGCGGCTCCTACGCCGGCGGATTCGTGGCGCTCATGCGCAAAATCTATCCCGACATCTACTGGGGCGCCATCTCCTCGTCGGGCGTCACCGCCGCCATCTACAACTTTTGGCAGTACCACGAGGCCTTTCGCAACTTTGGGCCAGAGGGCTGCCCCGAGACGCAGCAAGCACTCACGGAAATCATCGACAACATCATGTCTAGCGGCAAGGAGAACGAAGTGGACGACCTCAAGAAGATGTTCCACCTTGATGGCCTGAACAACAACGAGTTTGGCCACACTGTGACAGGCATGCTCGGCGCCCTGCAGTCGACCAACTGGGCAACCGAGGACGACTCGGATGGAATCAGCTTTTACTGCGCCGCCATTACCTCCAACGCCCGTCTATTCGCCAGCACCGCGCACCTGGAAGGCAAGGCGAAGCACTTCACCAAGCTTGGCGGCTACAGCCACGAGCTTAAGCAGCGCTCAGCGCAGCTGCTCAACTGGGCTGGCTACATTCGCAATATGAACAAGAAGGCCAAAAAGTCTGGCTGCAAGGGCTTGACAAACGCACAGTGCTATTCCAATCGCCACATCGCCGATGAGAAGGCCATTACCAACAGCATGTACCGTCCTTGGCTGTGGCAGACATGCACAGAGTGAGCTTAGAACCACTGCAGAAATTTTCCGACAATTATACACAGCTAACGCATTGTAGATGGGGCTATTTCCAGAATGGCGAGAATGTTCCCAAGGATCGCAAATCCATCATTTCACGCCACACCACTTTGGAGTACTCCACTGCCAACTGCCGTCGCTTTTTCAACATCACTACGCCTCCCGACACCGACATCATCAACAAGCATGGCGGTTTCAAGTTTAGCTACCCACGCCTCGCCATCATTGACGGCATGCAGGATCCATGGAGGGCGGCAACGCCTCACGCCGACGGCCGACCCGATCGCGTGTCCACGACGTCCGAGCCATACCTCATGATTGACTGGGGCGTGCACCACTGGGACGAGTTCGGCCCCCGCCCGAACCTGGAGGAGGAAGGTCTGCCCCCTAAACAAGTTGTGGACAACCAGCAGCAGCAGGTGGAGTTTGTCACGGCCTGGCTGAAGGAGTGGCACGAGGCACAGAAGGGCCAGACAACGGAGGATCAAGGCTCGATCGAACTATGATTGATGAATCTATAAATAACACCCATGCATCGTTTTGGCCACAGACATGAATTTAGGCATTAACATAATTTGCGACTTTTTTGCTTGAAGTCTACTATACTGTACCGGACGCAGGGATTATGCATGGTCATCAAAGACAAAGATGAGCCCTTGCAGAAGCTTCTCAAGCCAACGTTTTGATTCCGGCAAGTCAGGGCATGTTGTCCAAAATCCATGCGGCAGCCCAGGGTATACATCCAACTTGGTGCCCGTGCCTTGTTCCTTGAGAATCTGCTCCAGCAGCAGCGCCTCGTCGCGGCGCGGGTCCCAACCGCAGACGGCAAAGTACGCCTTCTTTGCGATGTCGGCGTGCGAATCAAAAAGAAGACTCGACAAGCGCTTGTCAAAAGGCGGTGCGCCATAAAGTGCTAGGTTGAAAAAAATGTGAGTAAATTCTTTCGTCGGCTCATCCAAGAAGTTGGAAAAGCTGCTCACCACCAAAGTAGTCGATGGACTTGCGCGTCAGCCCAGGAGCGTCGGTGACCTCGTCCACGCTGAGAATACGGTCGGCGTACTTGGCAGGGCGCGCGTCTGGATGGCAGAAGCTTCCGGCGAGAAAGACGAGACCAGTGAGTTTCGGCATCAAGTCTTCGTCGCGGGCAAAGTGCGCGATGCCAGACGTAAAATTGGCGCCGGCAGATGTGCCACCAAGGACGAAGCCCTTTTGCAGGTCTACATGGAGCTTGTTTTGACCCTCCTCCGAAGCGGCCTATTTCACCGACTATCAGAAGAATGATTTTGACAAAGGTTGAAGATTAAGAAGAAGAAAAAAAGGCCAACTTACCCAGCGAACAACGTCAAAGCTGTCCTGAAATCCCACGGGAAATTTGTGTTCTGGAGCGAGCCTATACTCAACACTGAGAACGCGCACGTTAAGCCTCTGCGCAATTGCCCGGCAGGTGCTGTCATCCGTCTCTAAGCCGCCGGTCACGTAGCCGCCGCCGTGCATGTATATAAACAGCGGCAGCTTCGGCCCGTCTGCGTCCTGCGTCGTCTTGCGGTAGCTGCGCAGGCAGAGTGGGTGGCCGTCGCGCGCCGCGACGTCGAGTTCGTAAATCTCCAGTCCGTCCTGCGGGGTGATGGGCAGGCGGTCCTTCTTCATGCCCACAATCTTGGTGCCGGGCGGCAGGTTGTTGGGGAACTGAGCACGGCATCATTGGTTCAGTAATGCAGAGGACGCTGGAAAGCTGCATGCCAGGATGAGGCTCTTACATCAACCCATTCCGGGTCGGGCTTTGCCAGATATCTATACTCGGCCATGGCGGATCCGAAACCGCTGCTCTGTGTGTACGAGAGAAGACACTTGGTGGTTTGAGAATGAAGTCTGCGTTGAGTACTGCTGGTAAACTTATACTGGTTGCTTGCGGTCCGGTCCAAAAGCCACGCAGATGTAGAGTGGTTCGCTTCCAACAACCCATGCGGAGTCGACGGAGGTAGTCCGGGGCTCCGAAGCGAAGGGCTGCGTGGTTTGTCGGGACTCTTTGGGGCGTTGGCGACTCCACCTCGCACCGGATGGCCTATTTGGGAAAGTCTCAATTACGAAAACATTGTATTTATCCCATTCGATTGCTGTGGTGCTGCTTTACACTGGTATGACTTGAGCCCTAATGCTTCACTTTCACCACCGCATCCACAACTTTTACTGGCTTCTCAATCGGCTGCCCGGATAGGGACCACTGGCTAGCGCAGGGATTTCACCTAGCTTATTATTGAAGCCCCAGTACTCTGAATACGAACCGGGATACTGTGCGCGCGACTGGGGCTTGCCTGCATGAGGACAAATCGGCCAATAACACGGCATTGCAGGCAGCTGCCGCCGTGATCACCCGCCATATATGTGCTTCATTATAGTATTTGTGCCCAGTACCAGTGCATAGCAAAGTTTCGTTTTGTGAACTCTGCCGCAAAGCCTGTTTTGTCTCGTTTCGCGAAACATGTCTCGGGAAATGAGCCAAGGAACCAAAAAGGGAAATAGTCCAGAATCTGGGCCACGCGTGGCGCTAGTTTAATCAACACAGAGCAAAGAAAAAGCCCCGGTCGCAGGCTGCTAGCGCTCTCAAGGTATTCCAAGAAGAAGAAAAGGGTCGTCAGCGCAATTTCCAACGGTGGCACCCCTGGTCACATCCTTTGTTTTGTTACCAGTGGCTTGCCTGAGGAGATTGGAACTAGTTGTCGTGCTGGGGTCGTACTGGTCTGTCAAATCTTGCGAAAGGGGCCGTCGAGCGTGACGATCCCTTCTCTCTTTCCACCTTTCTTTTTTTTCCATCTGTTGTTCTCTGGCTTAACGGCTCGCCGGATTTGATCGTTAGCCTGGCACATGGCTTACTAGCCTCCCTCTACTCGATTACCGAATCGCGACTCTCATTTTACATCTCACAGTCTCTCATCTCACCTGCCAACTTTACCTACACTCTTTGGTCAATTTTCTCTATCATCTTCGACTAGCGCGTCGGAAGGAAATCTCATTACCTCATTCTTTACTCCATATACGACCCTTCACGGTAACCTCACACGACCAGCCGCCAGCCGCCAGCAGCCTTGTGTGCGCCGATTTGATTTACATTCGACAAGGGCTGCCAGCCTCAGCTCTTGCGCTTGCGCCTGGGATCGAAATGTCGCATCGATATTCCAGCAGCACGAATGCTTCTCGCGTCGCGGAGGGCATCTCGTCGCGCGGAGGTCTAGTCACAAAGACCCCCATCACGGAGAGGAACTTTTCGGATGCCCAATCCCAGCGCACATTCTTTGGCGCCTTTAGCGTTCATTCGGGCAAAACGAGCAGAATAGCGAAGCGCCTGTCGAGTCGCATATCAGAGCCTTCCACCTTCTACAGAGAAGCTACTCCTCCAGGTTCGTCGCAGGGCGAGCCTGCGGCGCAGCCAGAGGAAACCTACGACCCCCGCTACGACTACATTGCGCCTCCAGCGCCCATTCCCTCTCCGACAAAACAAGGCCTCTCGCGTCGCAAGTTTTGCATTCTGCTCTGGGCTGCCATTTTAGTGGTTGTCATCGTCGTCGCAGTCCCTGTGGGTGTCATTGTCGGAAAGCAGAACAGCCACCACAAGAGCACAGACAGTAGTTCCACTGATGCAACCAGGTACGAAGATAGGACGAAAAGCTATTTTCAGGCACTTCTAACATGACGAATAGCACCGCATCATCCGCATCATCTTCCACGAGCACTTCTCCTACTGCGACAACGACTGCGCCCAGTGCCGCATCCACGAGCATAATACCCTGTCCAGCTGCAAATAATACGCGATACCTTGTGCCCGACACAGACAAGACATTCAAGCGCTTTTGCGGTATCGATTACAGCGGAGTCGATCAAGCTCGGGACCTGGGCAGTGTCTGGACTACGACGATGCAGGAGTGCATCTTCCAATGCTCCGACTTCCCCGGTTGCACCGCCTGCGGATGGGGCATCATCACTGATGACCCTGGAAGCGAGCACCGTTGCTGGCTGAAGACCGATCTCAAGTCCGCACATGGCGCGCGTGCCGGGTGGGACTTTGCTATACTGGAGCAGTGATTGTTGAGTTACTGTCCCCTCTTCCTGATACCCTCATATGCATACAGAAGCGTTGTTTTTTTTTACAAAAGGATTCGCGAGCGGTCAAACCATCTACATACGATTCATGATACATAACGTGGCGGCCAATTTTTAATTATATAATCTAATAGAAATTATTTCACACTGAGTTCTGGTAACTAATGTACTGAATCGCTAGCTGTAGATCCGACAGCCGCAGATGGACTTGTCAGCCGCGTCGCGCTAGCAATTGAGATGGATCGTCATCAATGTCTTCTTAAATAGGCCAAACTTGAGTTCAATAAGTTGTGCTCGCATCTCTCTGCACCGTCCGTCAAGCTTCGTTGGCAGTGGGTCAATCGCTGGAATGGCCAAGTCGTCCGACTCGGAGTTAGAGCGGGGCATTGGCGCGTCACTGCAGTCATCGGACAACTGCCTGAATGATCTTACTTCTATTTCTTGACACCTTGCCCGTTGACTTCTGCGACTTTCGTCAACATCATGTCGGGTGAACTGGAGGCATTTATTGTACCCCCGGAGGGCCTGGAGAAGCTTCTCTTGACCCATCTGCCCACATCACTCACGCTGCTCCGAAAGGTGCAATACCTCCAGCGCAAGACAACCGCTGCAGCCAAATTTCCGCAAATATTATTCGTATCAGACGGTGCATCAATTGGCGACGGAGATGAGGCGCTCTCTAACGCGAGCTCATTCACTGTGGCTTACATCAACACAACCATCGCGCAGAGCACCTCCATGTATTTGTATTCCACTCTTCAGGACTCTGAAGCCGAGCCGGAGAGCAGTGCCGTGGTAGAGACGGAAAGGCAACTGGAGGTCCTCTTACAGAGATTGGTCAAGCTTCGCAAGGACATGGAAGAGGACATGAAAATCGAGCTACCGCCATCGGTGGTTCTGGGTAGTTTGCACTCGCGCATCCGTGGTCTCTGGGAGAAGACGGGGCGCATCTCCCCACGCCCAACCGGCCTGTACGACAAGTGGATTTTTGAAGTCAACAGAGTTCCGCAGCTGGATGAAACGCTGCCGGATGGTATGGTATGGGGAAACGGGACTCTGGAGGACTGTCGTGTGGTGGCTTCTCGCACTGATATTCCCCGGCCACCGTATGTGAAGAACATTGTGCATTATCGTTGGCGATGCTTCAGTGGCTAATTGAAAATGTGGCTTATAGGGAATATCTTGTCCAAATGCCTGGTCTCTTTATCAAGCTTGAAGATGGAACACCCGTTGCTTGGGCATTTTTGGGTAGGTGGCCCTTTATCATGGAGTTTCGATTACTCACTAATATCTCCTACATAGACACTGTTGGGTCTCTGATCTCTGTTCATTGTGAGGTAAAGTCGCGTTCTCGGTTATGCAACTCAATGGCTTAATGCTGAC
This sequence comes from Aphanocladium album, assembly GCA_029218145.1. Classification (NCBI taxonomy): domain Eukaryota; kingdom Fungi; phylum Ascomycota; class Sordariomycetes; order Hypocreales; genus Aphanocladium; species Aphanocladium album. The sequence continues at coordinate 22,524 of JARDXD010000259.1, read as the reverse complement.
TCTGTCTCTAGGAGCCCTACAGAAACAAGGGCCTAGCCAAGAAGATCAGCTCCAAGGTTCTTCGGGAAAAGGTGGATTGGTTCGGCCCTGGCGGTCTCAGCTCTGCGGATGTTGCATCCGACAATGTAGGAAGTCGCGCAATGTGTAAAAGCCTAAACGGATATCCAACCTACGTAGTATCATGGTAAGTATTAAGTCCGCTTGAATGAGACAGTGTTGGACGAGAACTGACGTGTGACAGGGTAATGCTGGATCTCCGCGATTCGGTCTCGCCACCTTTGAACGTCTACTAGACTACATAGATATATAGAAGACAAGTAATTACATAGAGTAGACGGGAGGGAAAAGCCCTAGATGAAGCATCATTGGAAAGATCTATTTGTACACTCATAAATATGCTACGTGATTGCTAACTTGCGCATCTCTGTTCTCGGGTAAATTCATGAAAATACTCCATTGATGTGTGATTCGCATGCAGCAATGTCCTTGCTGACAAATGCGATATACATATCAGGGCGCACAACCACACTGAAAACATCATCTGCAGTCGCCCAATCCGCTGTATACATATTTTCCTCCTTTTCGTCGCTGCTCGCCCCATCTGGAAGAATAGAGTACCTCGTGATCGGATGATCAGAGTCAGTGGTGGCTTGAACCTTGCCGACGGACAGCAAAAGATACTTTCCATAAGTAGCTTGCGAGTACAGCCGCCTCTCCTCTCCAGAGGCCGACTTGACAATCATATCAGGGCATCGGAAACCCGCCTTCCAGATGCCGTGCTCTGACTGCTGTACCAGAGGCGAGCCGCAGGCCTCGTAAGACACACCCATGCCAGTAATGTAACCTGCATTTTTCTGGATGGTGCCGACATATGTTTTCGCCTCGCGAACGGTGTCACGCACAAGTGCGGCAGCCACATCGATTACGCCCTGAGCCGTGCTGCGGCGCTCAGTGTCGTAGCTGAGCAATACCTTGCGAGCTGCCTCCTTGTCTAAGCTGGGTTGGTTGATGACCATGGCGATGCGCCAAGCGAGACTGAACGCGTCTGCAATGCCAGTGTTCAGTCCCTGTCCGCCGTTGACAGAATGTACGTGCGCTGCATCGCCTCCCAGGAAAATGCGGCCAGCGCCATCCTTGGAAAGAAAGGTAGAGGCAATTCGTTCCTTGACTGGTTCGCGGTATTAGCCAACAGTACAGAAAGTCTCGCAATGATGCTGAGTGGCGTAATTACCGTCGAAGGTGCTGTACCACTCCGTCTTGGTGAAATCAACCTTGTGAGGTGCCATGTGGTCCTTGATGGATTGCTGCGCCAGCGGCAGAGAAACCTCGCCCTCGAGGAGCACATAAAAGCGGCACAAGTCGCGCTCGCGTGGAATCCATGATACACGAGACTGGCCATTAAGCTGGAAAGTGATAATCTCGGGGCATCTGGGAAAGTCGGTGTCGATGAATGTGTCCAGCACTGCCCACAGCATTTCGGGTTTGGTGCCAGTGAACGTGGCGCCAATCGCCTTGCGCACCATGGATCGGGCGCCGTCCGCACCGAGCGCATACTTGCCACGAATTTTGCGGCCACTGCTCGTCACCACGTCCACGCCGTCCTCGTCTTCACAAATCGAAGTTACCTGCTCGCCGTAGTGAACAACGTCGCCCAGCTTCTCAGCCAGCATCTTCTCAATGACGGGCTGGCCGATCATGAGGAAATTCTTGTGAAGCGTGTGCTCGAGGCTCGCCCACCACTGGTTCTGTCTGGATATAAACTCTCCATCGCCAAATGTAGAGCTGGCTGTGATCGGTCAATTAGGTTCAACTGGAGGCTGAAGATATGTACTCACTGTTACATGTGATGCCTTGAGGCAACAGTTCACTTAGAAGATCCGCAACCTCAAGATACTGTTGCGTCCTTGCGTTAAGAGCATCGGCGCGGCCAAGTTCCAGACTGGCTGATTTGGCATCTGAATCCGGTTAATCAATTTGAAAATGACTCTCTCACGCACAGCAGCATACCGATAACGCAGGTCGTGACGCCAAGCCGTTCTAATAGCAACGCTGTTGTGAGACCAGTTGGTCCACCTAGTAAAGTTGTAAGCTAAAACCACATGTTAAAAGGTTTAGAGAAGCATCGTACCGCCGCAGATGGCAACATCAACTACTGTGACAGCACTGTCCTCGATAGCAGACGGCATTGTGAATAAGGTCTGTGGATTTGCTGTTTGTGAAGTTGTACAGAGTGCTCAAGTAAGATAAGTGTCGACTGCAGATCACTGGTACAGAGTCAGGAACAGGGTGCATGGAAACATTTCCGTAAGCTTTCCGCAACTCGGCACTTGCGTCGTAAACAGCTTAGCCACATCGCAATTAAGAGGCGGTTTCCACTTCATGCTAGCCTTGTTCATGCAAGAAAAAAAGCTTGGCCCTCTGGCAGCTTCGGTCATCCCACCACTACAAACACATCGGGCAAGTCCAAATTGAACACGACACTGGACTGAAAAAAAGGTTTGATCTGCAGCACATGGCGCCATGAGATTGAATGACCCCCACCGGTGGCTTCTCGCCCTGTAGCGGGACGCGAAAAAATACCGCTTACACACACATGATCGCTATGGCGCATCGCGCTGCGCACACAGCCCTCTTGAGACTTATTCCCGCTGGCCAGTGCGCGTCGAATCTGTGATCGGGGGCGACGGGTGAAACTGGGTGGCCTGATTGATACCGAACATTCCGACGGCCATCTTGTATCAGAAATCTTGCTGACTCGCAGAGCATGGCATTTGATATGTCAAGAGTTAATTTTTTTTTTCTTGTTTCTATACTTCCAATACCCGAGTCTTACGGGGGCGCTGGCCAGTCGTCCTAAATGGTAAGCAGTGGTAACAAACCACGCTTCTGTCATGGTTTTTACTTAGCGCCGACGGCGAATGCAGAATTAAGGCAAAAGCGAGATTAGCGGCATGGCAACTTGCTATCATTTGTTTCATGTCACTGACGGACATCCCGCTAAAGATGCGAACTAGTGAAGGCCAATCCTCCGCGCTATTGAACAGATGAAATGCCGAGGCGTTCCGCAGGGAACTCTCTGAAGCCAGAGCTTTGCGGGATCCCGACCGGACATGTAACCACCCCCGTTTCTTGCAAAAGGTAGCTGCCGCGCTACGGCCCACCATTTCTTATACAGAATATGCACTTCTCTGAGCAAGGTTCTCCCTGGCCAACCAGCGAGGGGACACCGCTGTGACAGCTGTAGTAACTATGTGCCTACTCAAGGCAAGAGATTACCCTCGACACCACAGCCATGTTTCCATTTGCACATTTGCAGCATACCTCAACGTGCCACTCCGGAATTGAATCATGGCCCATGGCTCAGTTTTCTGTACAACGCTGTGCAAGAGAATTGCTTTGCACAGCAGCCCATAAGAGGTCCCCCATTGTTTTGCAGGTTCAGTCTCATTGGCAACTGCGCAATAGTACGTAGTATGACCGCTGCTCGTCATACTGGTCTACTTGGCTTGGTATGCCCCAGTTCCATTCCCACTCTCCACGCAGTGGATTCTGCTATTTTATCAGTCGATGAACAAATCTCCATCCATAGTCCAAGTATGAGTTGCCATATGCGTCAGCCCCGGGGGCTTTGCGGTGCTTTTCGTGGGGGCATACGCCCAGGCTCTGTCTCCTGCGGCCATCCCGCCATTCCTTTTGACCTGCTTCTTTTGAACTACGCATTGCATGTGAGGCGCCAGTTACTCTTAACGTTGCACTATGCTGATTGCCAAGTCCTATTGACAGGGTTCGACGTCTTCAGCCGCGGTTCTTGACACCACAGGTGCTATATATATTCGTCTGCCTTGGAATTGACTTTGGCGAGACTTAGCGTGTGGCTGTTCCCGCATTGAAACCGTTTAACCTTCATCACTTTTGTAATGGCGGTACCCAGCAATTCAGATTCGGTCGTTCAGGCCCCAAACTCACCTCCTCAGACACCACCCGAGAAGATGGTGCACTCAACTGATGATTCACCGCTGGCGGTCAAGTTCCCCATCTTCTCGCCGGCTTCACCGATAGCTGCGGAAGTTGACTTTTCGTCTCTCGAAACTGCGGCCAAGGTCCTCCAAGTCATCGATCGCTATCGCTTGCGCAGAAACTCGAGTGCCACCACAAAGGCCGACGAGGGGGTACTCAAGTTCCTTGCGCTGATCTACACCCATGTCAAAGCTGGGGATGTGATTCCCATGTGCCTTCCCGCATTCCCTTTCAAATCGCCCAACTCTGTTTCTAAAGTCATGGGCAAACTACCAGACAGAGCCGAAGATCTGGCACTTTCACATCTCAACGGACTTTGCGCGGCCATTCAACGTGTCTATACTCCAGGTGCAAAGCTTACCATCATTTCGGATGGCTTGGTATACAATGGTAATGGTCATTTCCATCACATAAACACAAGTCGAAAATATTGATTGTGTCAACAGATCTCCTTGGAGTTGCGGACAAAGATGTGTGGGCGTACGGAGAGTCGCTGCGCAAGCTCGCAGTTGACCAGGAATACACGAACATTACGTTTTCTCGACTGCGTGACTTGGTTTCCATCTCTGTGCCAGACGATCTTGACGAGATGACATATGTTTCGAACGCAACAAACTTTCGTCGTGCCCTGCTCAACACCTTCAGTCGGCCCGACTGGAACTGGAAGGAGGTGAGCCAGAGCGAGGATGTCTGCCTGACATATCGCGGCTACATCAAGTTTCTGGAAACAGACCTCAAGCATGTTTATCCTATTGGCGAAAACCGATCCAAGACGAAATTCAAGCGCGGAATTGAAACCATTGCCCGTGAAATGATGGCTCGTGGCGACGTAAGTGCCTCGCGTGAAATGCTAAACCGGACAACCACTAATATCCCTGCAGGCATTCGCAAGCGCCGTCCGCAAACGCTACAGCGACTATGTCCGCCTTTCTATCCATCCTTCCACGGGTGCCACCAAACTGTCCATCAGCCTTCTACCGACGACAAGCATGTACACTACTCCTTGGCACTGCACTGTGGCCTACATGCTCGACGGCACCGTTCAAACAGGCATGAGATCTGAGCTTGAAAAAGACGAGAAATTTGAGGTGGTATACGAAAATGGCCGGCCAAGTTACTTCCGCGAGAAATCGGATCTTTTCTCTTGGGGAGAGGAGAAGGGCGGCATCGACTGCAAGCCTATCTACCCGTCAGGCTGGATGATTACGCCGAAGAATGGCAAGAAGGCTCTCTCTATGCAGGACGTTGACGCAAAGAAAGTTCGATCACTGGCTGAGCACAATTCGCCTATTGTTATGCGCGGCTTCGCAAAAACTACCGATCGCGGTCTGTATCTAGAAAAGGCGCACGAGTTTGGCACACCATTGCCATGGAAGTTTGGACTTGTGCTGGAAGTTAAGGATCAAGGCTCCAATACCGCCGGTCTGAACAACGTCTTGTCGGCTGAATGGATGCCCTTCCATTTTGACGGGCTGTTCAAGACTATCAAGCAAACGAACGAGCAGGGCGAAGAGGTGCTCGTGCCGACGCCACCAAAATTTCAGTTCTTTGTGGGCACGACAGCTTCTCCGAAAGACACAGGCTTCACAGTTTTCTCCTCCTCTACCACATTCTTCAAATATCTGCCATCTTGGGCCAATACAGAGGAGCTCAAGAGTAAGACGTGGTCCGTGTCAACCTCATCATTTGACCAGACCGCCATGAAAGGCATTCCCTTGGTCATACCGCATCCGGAGACCGGCAAGCCATGCTTGCGATATCACGAGCCATGGCCACAGACAAAGACAAAATTCGATGCGACCAACGTGACCATAGAAGGTCTCTCTGAAGCAGAGAATGCACAACTCTGCGACGCCATCGATCAAACCTTGCACGATCGACGCGTCGCATATTATCATGCCTGGGAGAAGGGCGACATGGTCATCAGCGATAACATCTTGATGATGCACACGCGAAGTGATTTTCAAGCTGGCTGCGATCGCGAGCTGTGGCGCATCCACTTTGATTAGCCGAATCACCATGCCGCCGCTGGCATCGTGGGAAAGAGAATATCTGGTCTGTATAAAACTTGCATATGTATAAAAATTAGCCTCGTAAATGAAATGTTACTTTAGCATCCCGTGTCTTGTGCACTGTTCGTCGTTGTGGTGGTGACTAGATCGCATGTGGGGACGCGGTGGTTGCCTATGAGTGCTGTTTGCAAGGCGCGTGAACAATACGAAGCTTCTGCATCTTACACAACGACGAAGATATGTCAATTCAGAATGCCAAAAATGAACCAATAGCCACTCCAGTCTGAGCCAGGTTCCGAACAATGTCCACATTCCGTGGAATAATATCCGAGTTTCCTGAGATTCGCAGTAAGCTAGCCTGTTCACGGTTTTCCCGCAACCTCAACGTGCTCCCACTTACGACGCTACCACAGTTGACTTTTTTCGCCGAGTCGAAGGCCAATCTCCTCCGCTAGCATGCTTCTTGAGTCATATACATAGCGATCATCTCGCTGGACTTGACACGTTGCGGTCTCCGTTGTAAGGAATGCGCCTGTGCAGCGCTCGCGTGCGCGGATGCTAACGTGTGAAGCGTCTATTGCTCTGCGTCTACGCGCGAGATATTGCTCAGACTAGAGAGGTATCCATGTCGCTTAAATTATGCCAAGGGACTTTTGGAAGCTAGACAGCAGACATACAAACATTTAGCGAAGGTGCTGGTGAGTTTGCATATTCATACGTCCTGGGTGTGTGCACAATGCTAAGAGGTTGGCAATAGAAACCGATACCGCTGGAGACTCCAACCACGTTGGAATTGGCGCCGAGCTTTAAGCTTCAGGTGACATTATTCGACGCAAATCACTGCCCTGGTGCGGTGATGTTTCGTGAGTAAACAACATTGAACAGCACATAGCTTGGCGACTCCTAACGGGACTAGTAATTGCGCGTGATGACACGGCAATACTATACACTGGGGATATGCGAAGCGAGCCTTGGTTTGTAAATTCAATTGCCAGACACCCGGTATTGATAGAATATACCTGCGGTATTCGCAGATTGGACAAGATCTATCTTGATACCTCTTTCACTGAAGATATACCATTCCAGACGAAGCAGCAAGGTATTGCGGAACTACTACGGAAGGTAGCACTTTATCCAGACGATACCATATTTTATTTCCAGACTTGGACATATGGGTATGAAGATGTCTGGATAGCTCTGTCCAAAGCTCTGAAATCTCCGGTTTGTCGTGCTGCTGACTTTATCGTTTGGCACCCTGCTGATCCCCCTAGATACATGTTGACGACTACAAAATGGGAATCTATAACTCACTATCAGCCAAAACTAGCGACAGCCGCTTTGCAGCGCATGCTCACTGCACACCACTAGCCCCATCACTCACTGGCTACATGTGCGGTAATTCAAGACATCCAGGCTGCTTGACATCAGATGAAAACGTCCGCCTTCACAGCTGCGAAAAGGGGAATTTGTGTTCTGTTGCCAGTCGACCAAATGTTGTTAAGATTCAACCTATTGTTGCGCATCTGGCAGACGGAACCGACATTGCAGAGGCGGGAGTAGGTGGCGGAGGAAACGACTTCCATCGAGATGCCGAGCTAGGCTTCATGCCGGCGTATGACATGCAAGTATTTCAAGAAACGTAAGTGTGATATTGTCGACATTGTAATGGCACAGATGCTTACGCGAATTCGAACCAGTCTGTCGAAAATGGGCGATGATACCGAAAGCTTCTTCAAATCCTTATTGCAGGCCGCAATGTCTGGGCGAGATGTTCCTCTTGGCCTTGGAATCGACATATTCAGCGACGAGTTCACGACAGATCTTGGTGCCTTTTTCGAAACTCTAGCAAAGGAACGCGAGTGTGCCTCCGGAAATGCCACACCGCAAGCTTCCGGACTACCCTCGGTGATCCGTTTTCCTTATGCTCGCCACTCTTCGTACCAAGAGCTGTGTCATTTTGTCGATACGTTCAAACCGCTCGATGTCTGGCCATGTACAGAAGATGCCCAATGCTGGTGGCGCCATGGTACGGCTACAATACACTGCTATCTATCTGCGTTTGCTAACTCGTTTTGCAGGATATTCCATCGCTTCTTATTTCGGAGATTACTGTTCAGGCCGAAGTTTCTCATACGATAACTTGCTTCAGAAACTATATCCGGAGCCCCCACCACAGGAGGACGATGCTCAAGATACGCAAACGTCAGAACTAGCATCCCTCGATACCAGAGAGCAGCCCTCGTCACCAATACAGAGATCGCTCTCGGAGAATTATGAGCCGCTAGCTGCAGATGACGCGAGGCGGCCCGCTCCGAAACGCGCTCGGCTGGATGATGACGACCAAGGAGAGTCTCAGCAAAGCGTGGCATCGCATATTGCGGACGCAGATTCAGCGATTCGGTGGGAGGCTTATCATCACACTCTAGATAGACTCTACGATGGTGACTGGGGTCCGTTACCTTTGCTTTCAACTACGGACCATCACAGTAAAGTCGAGAAGGAGCTCTAAAGCTTGCAAGAATTTGCGTCAAGTAAAGATCAGATGCTATTCTAAGATGCACATAAATTTAGCCCTTTCTTGGTATCATTACAGTTTTATGCCGAACCCAAGTCCAAACGAGTCATCGCCGCCCAAGAACAAACCTCCCACCGTGGCTTTTTCCTTTTCCTTGATCAGCTTGGCCATGTCCACTCGGCCGCCCGCAATGTAGCGCTCGCTCACGCCCAGATTCACACGCCGGCTCAGATCCTCGCGCAGCTGCGCGCGCAGCGCGCCCATCTCGGCCTTGCTCAGCGCGGCGGCCTCCTTGTCCTTGCGCTTGCGTCCGCCGCCGCGTCCGCCGCGAAACCCGCCGGCGCCGGCGCCGGCGTCAAACTCCTCCGAGTCGTACTCGACGCCGAGCTCGTCGGCGGCGTCGCGCAGCCACGTGTCCTCGCTGTGCGCCTTTTCCTTGGCCAGCACCGCGTCGGCGAGCTTCTTGGAGATGTCGGCGCGGGGCTTGAGGCGCGCGACAATCTTCTTGTCGAGAGGCAGCGTCTCGATAATGTGCTCGCGCTTGCTGCCGCGGCTGCGCTCGGCGTGCACCTTGCCCGCCAGGCGCCGCGTGGGCAGCACCTCGTCGGGCGCGCAGAGCATGACGCTGACGCCGCTGCGCTCGCCGCGCGCCGTGCGGCCGGATCGGTGCACGTAGGTGTCGGCTGCGCGCGGGACGTGGTAGTGCACCACAAGGTCGACCTCTTTGATGTCGAGACCGCGAGCCGCAACGTCGGTGGCGACGAGGATGGAGCCTTTGGTGGCGGTGAAGCGCTCAAGAGAGCGCAGACGCGCTTTTTGAATCATTTGGGAGTGGAGAGGCTGAGCTGTGATGTTGAGATTTTGAAGGAAGGGTGTGATACGTCGGACGGCGGAGATGGAGTTTGTGAAGACAAGCGTTCGGCGGCCGGGGTTGAGGAGCAGGACTGAGTAAAGATATAGATCCTAAGAGTAGTTAGCACCATAGCTCATGAAAAGTATTTGTGTGAAATCAGCTCACCTTTTCCATGGCACCACATTCGATGAGACCTTCTCGAAGACCCTCAGCCATTTGGCTAACGGGGTTCACATCAATAAATTTGGGTTGGCCGCGGAACTTCAGGCACTTCATCAGGTATGCCATCTTTTCTTCATCCGTCCCTTGCGCAGAAGGACGCTTCTTGCCTGCCAGCTTGGTCTGCAGGTCCTTGTCAAACGTGGCTGAGAAAACCAACGTCTGCCTGGACCGTCGCGGGCTCTCTTCATCTTCATCGTCCTCGTCCTCGTCTTCCTCCTCGTCGTCAGAATCCGCCTCCGGATTGCGGCGGTCCAGAGCGCCAATGATGAGCTCGGCCTCCTTGAACTGGCCGACCTTGAACAGCCTGTCGGCCTCGTCGACCACCAGGAAGTGAATCTTGTTGAACTCGTTCTGCAGCTTCATGTCGCCGTCCAGCACCTCCCACAGACGGCCGGGCGTGCCAATGACAATGTCGGCCTTCTCCAGCTGCCGCTGCTGCTTCTGGATGCTCAGGCCGCCCGTAACCACGCAGACGTACGGGGCCGTGGGCAGGCCGTCGCACAGCGCCTTGATGTGATCGCCAATCTGCTTGGCCAGCTCGCGCGTCGGGCTCAGGACGACGGCCGTGGGACCCTTGCGCTTGACCCCGGCCTCGTCTTCGTCGCTCGCCGCCTCGCCGCCGTGGTACAGCTCCAGCCAGCGCTCGACAATGGGGATGCCAAAGGCCAGCGTCTTGCCGGAGCCCGTCTGCGCCTTGCCGATGACGTCGGCGCCGGCCAGGATGGGCGGGATGGACTGCTCCTGGATCGCGGTCGGGTTGGCAAAGCCCAGCTTGCCAATAGCCGAGACGGTGCCGGGCGAGAGGTTCAGCGCAACCCAGCGCTCGAGGTTCAGACCGCTGTCGTCGTCTTCCGCATTCATGAGCGCGCCGAAGGAATTTGCCTGCGCGCCGCCTTTTTGCTTCTTGCTCTTGGGCGCCTCCAGCTTGCGGTCTTGCGCGCTCGGCGTGGGGGTCTTTTTGTTCTTCTTCTCGATCTTCTTCTTGGCTTCCCGTGCCTTTTTGTTATCCGTTGCCGCTTTCGTCTCGTCGGCTCCGTCGACTACGTCGTTCTTGTCCTCGTCGTCGCCAAATCCCTCAAACACCTCGCCGTCGTCGCCATTGTCCTCCTGGTCCTTGGCCACGGCAGCCTTGCCCGCCGGCGTGTCCGCTACGAAAAAGGAGACGCGGTCGCCCTCTTTTACCACGTCGACGCCTTCGATGACTTCCAGACCGCCAAATTCTTCACCAAAGGTCTGCCACGCCAGCGAGCCCGTATCTTCGACGCGATGGCGGGGAGCGCTCGCCTTGCCGCCTTTGCTGCGCTTTGCAGTCGGCCCGCCGCTCGATTGTTGCTTGCGCTTCTTGTTTGGCGGCGCCATTCTTGCTCGTATTTTCAAATCCGGAGGCGGGGCCAACCGTACTGTAATTTTTTACTACAACCTGCGGTCGCTGCGCTCCGAATTCGTGTGATTTGAATATTTGAAGGTCTTGAGCCTGGGCAGAAGAAAAGTTGGTTCGAGGCGGGCCAGAAATTTTTTTGGAGCTGCCGGCGTGATCGGTGCCACCAGCGCCGATCCACCGACATCTACACCAACGACCAGATGCGTCTCTGCAATGTGGTTGAAGAGCAATGCAGTATCTTTTACCCTTTAAAATATTGTCCTGAAGTAGACTGGCGGAACTAAATATTCCACGGTCGAGGCAGTTTTCAACAAATCTACAAGTCACAGCAGCTAACGAATTGAATGTCTTCTTGAAACAAAGAAAATTAAAGTGTAAATTTCACATCTCGTGTAAGCACAAATTGTACAAATGACACGCCGTCCGGGCTTGAGCAATCAAGCAGTTTTTCCTCCAATACAATAAATATCATCATAATACAGATTTCCAGCTAACCGTTATGACCTCGTCTGCTATCTTCTTCCTTCAGTGCCATCCACCCGTTGACAGACGGGCCCTTTTCTAGTGAGGGCCTCCGCCACGCGCTCTTTTGGCACCGGCGCCCGCTTCCGAATCGCCTCTCGGCCGCTTTGTTCCAGGTTGGAAATCTGAAGCGCCCGGATTGAGGTTTCCACGCCCGCCTCGAGCTCCACCACGTCCACCGCGACCAGCCGCCCCAGGAGCACCGCCTTCATGGTTACCACTTGCGTTGCGCTGCCCAGGTGGCACATATGCTCCTCCACGGCCACGGCCACCACCACGCGGCATGGGAATGCCGGATCCTCGCGGGGCCTGGCTCTGCTGTGGCTGCGGAATACCGCTGGGGGCTGCAACTCCGGGTGCCGCGGCTGGGGCAGCTGTCGGGGCTGGGGCAGCTGTCGGGGCTGTCGCATCGCCTTCAGTCTTCACAGCAAAGGGATTAGCTGCTTGCTGCGCAGCTGCATTGCTGTTGGTGGATGCAGCGAATGGGTTGGCGGCAGGCGCGGGCGTATTGCCTGTAGGTGTTGCCGGCGCCGCAGCGGGCTTCGCTGCTGGGACAGGCTTGGCCGGAGTGCCTTTTGGCGTTGCCGTGTTCGCCGCTGGCGGAGGAGGAGGCTGCGTAGTCTTTGCAACCTCCCAGACCTCGACGACGGGCTTTTGCGGCGTCTCATTTGCCGCGGCTTCGACCACACCGAGCTTAGCGTTTGCAGCGCGGAGCTTGTTATCAGCCATGTTGATTCGCAAGGTCGACTTCTTGGACTCCATGAGCTGAGCTTGCTCGCGTGCAGCTGCTATCTTCGCATCAACCTCCGTCTTCATCTTGCTCTCAAAATCCGACTTCAACTTCGCGTTCTCATGATCAACGCGCTTCTTGATATTTGAGGAGATGATGTTTTTGGCGGTGGTGTTGGTTGATAGGAATTGGCGAATGCTTGCATCGTCGAGCTGTGACAAGTCTGCAGCGCCGCCATTCGCACTCGGAGTTGCTGGCACAGAAGGAGCCTCAGCCTTGGCAGGTGTGGCAGGCGGCTCAGCACCAGCGCTAGAGTCGCCAGCTGGTTTGCCGTTCTCGGCCTGCCAGATGCGTTTCTCCTGCTCAAGGCGAAGTTGAAGATCCTCATCCTTCTTCTTGTACTCCGCCTCCATCTTCGCGCGAGCCTCTTTGAGCTTGTTGTTGAGGGTATCCTTCATCCTGTTCGAACGATCTCGAATAGTTTGGGCTATATTCTCCTCAAGGTCTTTGGCTTTGGCTTCGCACTCGGAGGCCTTCGCTTCCGCAGCTGTGATCTTCGCCTGCAGAGCCCCTCTCTCCTCATCAGACAAGCCAGTAGCAGCCGCTCCTGCGCCTTCCGACTGTGCAGCTGGCACAGGCTGCTCTGCATTAGCTTGCCCGGCTTCCTTGAGCTTCTCCAAGGCGCCATCTCTTTCACTGACGGCGGCTTGAAGCTGGGAGCGGAGGTCAGTCAGTTGCTGCTCTGCGCCGAGCTTCTGTGCGTTGACCGATTCTAGCTCCTTTTGGGCATCCGTAAGGCTCTGCTCCAGCTTCGCGACCACTTCTGCAGAAGCAGCCGCATCGCCACCCATATCGACAGAGGCAGTGCCTCCCTGGTCACCTTCAGCGTGCGATTGCTGACGAAGCTGCTCGAGCTGCTGACGGGATTCTTCCAGTTGCTGCTCCAGCGCAGCCTGCTGATTCTTGCTGTCCTCGGCGTGCTTCTTGGAGGCTTCAAGATCAGCAGTAGCAGCGCTGAGCTCCTCTTGGAGCTTGTTAGCTCGCTGCGCAGCATCGTTCTTTTCTCCCGTGATCCTCTTTGATCTCTCCTTGAACTGTTCGGCAATCTTGGAACGTGTATTCTGCCAGTTGGTACGCTCAGTTTCAAGAGTAGATTCCAGCTCAGCAATCTTGCCTTCCAGGGGCTGCGAGCCTTCCTTGAGCGTGCTGCACTCCGCTTGTAGATCTGAGATGGTCTTCTTAAGCTGTTCCATCTCTGCTGGGTCGACGCGGCCGTACTTGGTAAGGATACCCTCGGTGCGCTTCTGCCATCTGTCGCGGTCTTCTTGGATCTGCTTAATCTCATCCTCCAGGAAAGATTTCTGGGTGTTGAGATTGTCGATCTCGGCTTCGAGGGGCTGAACCTTGGTTTCCATCTCCTGGATCTTGCTGTTGCGCTCGGAGATCTGATCCTTTAGATGGGCGTTCTCGCTTCGAAGGGCCATGCTACTCTCGCGATAGAGATTCAATTCGTTGAGCTTCTCCATTAGACTCTGGTGAGTCATAGAAGATCGATCACTTTGGGCAGCCTGCGAACGCTCCTGATCAAGTTTGAGACGTGCCTCGTCAAGCTGGCTCTGCATATATTCAACTTGCTGATGCAGACGCTTCGACTCCTGTGTCTTCAGATCGTACTGCACTTCAAGAATCTCCTTTTCACGGCGGAGATAGCTGTTCAGCTCGCGAAGACCCTCCATGGCATCACCAGCGCCGGTTGTAAGGGCAGATTCGTCGTCATTTCCACTTCCACCGCGACTCTGCTGAAGGGCATTGACCTGAGAAGTCAAGCTTTCCAGCTGCTGGTGGAGCAACTTGTTCTGAGCATTTACATCTTCACGTCTTGTCTTCAGCTCAGACATCTCTTGCTCTAGTTGAAGTCGACGATCTTCCCAGGAGGATTCGCTCTGTGCAAGGGTAACCTTGGCGGAATCAGCTTCAGCACGCAGAGTGGCAGATTCGCTCTTGAGCTCATTGTACTCATTGCGCAGTTGCTGAACAAGCTTGGCAGCATCAGCATGCTTGACCAGCTCCTGCTCGTAATCCTGCTGTGCGCGCGTCGCAATTTCAGCTTGGGCGCGCAGATCCTGCTGGTGAAAGCGAGCAGCCTCAAGATGGCGGGCGCTATCTTCCTTGAGTCGCGAAATCTCTTCCTCAAGGATGGCTTTCTCGTCCTCGTACTTGCGGGCCACTTCACCCTGTGAGTCGCGCAGGGAAGACAATTCCGTGTTGGAACGCGTAAGTTCGGTCGACATATCATCGACGCGCTGTCCAAGCTCTTTGACCCTGGCGTCCTTTTCCTCAATCAAGGCCTCCATCTCAATCCTGTACTGGTCCTGCGAGGCGCGTAGATCCTCAAGCGCATCTTCGTTGCTCTGGCTGAGTTCGCGGTATTGTTCAGCCTGTGCCTTGGCGTTCTCAAGCTGCGTGTTGGCGAGAGCAAGATCACGGCGCAGTTCAGCAATATCGTTACTAAGAGACTGAACTTGCGCTTCCAGTTCTTGCTGGTACTGAGAGGATTCTGGAGCACCAAGCCGGGGCGTGGGTCGGGGAGCCAAACGGCCAGCTCGCTCTTCCGCGTTGCGCAGCTCCACTGTCAGCTCGTTTACACGAGCCTGCAGATGGTCCTTCGTGGTCTTAACACTGATGTGCTCTTCGCGGATTTGGCTGAGGCTGGTCATCAACTCGTCGATGCGCTTTTGTGCCTCACGAGCCTCGTACTCCTTGCGCTGCTGAAGGTTTTTGCTATCCTCTGCGGCCTGGGAAAGCTTGCGCTGAGCATCGCTGAGCTCCTTCTCCTGCTGCTCAATCTTCGCTTGCGCTTTCCTACGCGATTCCGACTCAGAAATGTTACGCTCGTTTTCGAGGGACTGCTGAGTTGCGAGCAAGTTTCCAAGCCTATTCTTCTCCTCGATAAGAATTTCGTTGTCTTTGCTCATGCGGTCTTGGATATCCTTCCAGAGCTTCTTCTCGGCCTTGAGGTTGGCAGCTTCGTTGCGCACGCTGTCGAGAAGACCCTTGGCA
Organism: Aphanocladium album; assembly: GCA_029218145.1. Classification (NCBI taxonomy): domain Eukaryota; kingdom Fungi; phylum Ascomycota; class Sordariomycetes; order Hypocreales; genus Aphanocladium; species Aphanocladium album. The sequence continues at coordinate 7,212 of JARDXD010000259.1, read as the reverse complement.
TCGATCAATTCTTCTGCAACTTGCTGAGTACGAATGTCCTGTTTGGCTGCTGTCTCTGAAAGGATTTGGCTGCGCTTTTGCAACTCCTGGTTTTCGGTCTGGAGAGCCACGTAATTGCTCTGCAGCATCTCGCGACGCTCGGATTCTAGGCGAGCCTCGCCTTGCAGCTTAATGCGCTCAGTCTGTAGCCCGTTGCGCTCAGTAGAGAGCGAATCGATTTGGTTGCGTAGGTCCTTGCGAACGCTATCCTGAGCCTCACGGAAACTGTCATACTCGGCTTGGAGCTTTCGCAGAGCCTCGCTGAGAGTCTCAGTCTGCTCTCCAGATTCGATACTAACGAGAGGAGCGCGGCCATCAAGGGAGCTGCGCATCATTGATGCGTCGTCTCCACCGGAAGATCGTTGCTGGAGCAGGCGACGGAACATGTCTCGCTCAGTCTTGTAGCTTTCCATAGTCGTTTTTATCGACTTGGATTCTTCCGTCATGTGAACAAGCTCCTGCTCAAGTCTGTCGACCTTGTCATGGTCTTCCTTCGCTTGATGCTTGGCTGCCAATGCTTCCTCACTCTCAATCTGCTCAGCCAACTCGCGGGTGATTCGCAGCAAATCCTCGTTCTTGGCTTGGAGGGATGCGATATCCTTGAAGACAACCAGTTTCTGTGTGATGAACTGGTGCGTATCGGACATGTCGGCTAGCGCTTCTTCTGTGACCTCTCCCCTCTCAAGTTGCTTCAATCTAAAAACTTCTTCGTCGCTAAGCTGATTCACGCCCCTCTCGAGGGCATAGGCATTGAAAACCAGCATTTGAATCTGCGTGCCAAGATCGCGAAGTTGTGTACGCAGGATCTTGTTCTCAGACTGAAACGTGCTGAGCGAAGCCTCGGCTTTGCGAGCAGCCTTTCTCGCAGCATCTCGCTCCTCGAAACTCTGCTGAGAGAGCTCCGACATGCGGCCAATTTCGCTGCGAAGCATCTCAGATTCGGACTGGAGCTCTTCGATTTCAGGTGCCTTGGCTTCTAGGGCTGCGATCATACCGTCAAGCTCCTCTGCCAACTGCTGGTTTCGGCGACGTTCACTAGCGAGCTGACCCTTGACCTGGAACAGCTGGTCTATAGCCTGTGTAGCGCTAATGCTGTTCTTGTTGCGAACGGAACCCGGCGTCGCAAAGGGCGATGCTGCACGAGCAAAGGCGCCACCATTTGCGCGCGGTGTCTGGGGGGCGGAGCCGGGCGGTGGTGCATGCTCCAGACGAACTTGAGCTTCATCAAGTTCGCCTTCAAGCTGGCGAATGCGCTCCTCGAGATCGGCCCCGGCTTGCTTCTCCTGCTCCAGCTCCGTGCGCACGCGGCGCAGCTCATTCTCGTAGTTGTCTTTCAGGCGCTCCTTCTCTGCATCAAGTTCGCGAACGCGATCCTGGTGTTTCTGGCTCAACTGCTCTGACATGTCTACAAGGCGGCGCTGGTCTTCCAATTCGGACTTGTAGCTGTCGACAGTTGCAGCGAAGGATTCTTCCTGCTTTTGGATCTTGACTAGAGTATCATCGACCTTGGTTTGCAAAGCTGAGAGGCGGTCACGGAGCTGCTTCTCGGTTCGCTTGAGAGAGTCGACCTGGGACAAGGCGTCTTCACCTTGGCGTTGGAGCTCAGCGATGCGAGCACCCTTCTCCTTGCGGTACTTCAGTGCCTCTTCACTCTTGGTTTTGAGCTCATTTTCTAGCCATTCGCTGTTGCGACGGGTGAGGTCGAGTTGCTGCTGAATGGACTCTTCACGATACTTTGCACTGCTAAGCTGGCTCTTGGCATTCTGCTCGGATTGTTGCAGAGATGTAAGTTCGCGCGACAGTTCGACGTTTCGCTGGTGCTGTTTGGTCAGCTCCTCCGTGACAGTCGAGTCTCGCTTGTTGTTAGCCTCGATAATGGCCAGGTTTGCACGGTTTGACGATTGGAGTGTTTCAATCCTGTCGTTGAGGGCCTTGACTTCCGCATCATGGTCAGAGCTTCTCGCCTTCAAAATCTGTAGCTCGTTTTCGATGACTTGTCGTTTGGTTTCTGTGGTGGGAAGGATATATTAGCAAGTAGTCTACTTGTGCGTGTACATTTCCGTTTCGATTGTGATTCTTACCCTCTTCTTGCACCTTCTGCCTGGCCTGTTCCACATCCTTCAAAGCCTGATCGGCAGTGGACTTGGATGCCTGTGATCTCGACTCGGCACTTCGAACCGCATTCTCGAGCTCAATGTCCGTTTGCAGCTTGTCAGCATACAGAGTATCGTACTCATGTGCCTTGTTTGCGACGGCTTCGAGCAGAATCGCGACGAGCTCAACGGTCGGAGCGGTCGTGAGACTAGACAGAATCGGTTGATCGACACCCAGATGACCGGCAAGGTAGCCGGTATCGACAGCCGCGGCCGCCATATCGTCGTGCCGTGGTGTTTAATCAGACGAAGCTATTCATCACCAGTCGGGCACGTAGCGTTTGTTCCCAACAAACAGAGGAAATGATCGTCTGGCAGAGTCAGTTATGAACGAAAATTTGACAATTCCATAAGTGACCGCACGCGACGGCAATGAGATGATGCTCGAGCGCTGCAGGAGAATTGCTGCGCAGGAACCTGGGGAAGGAGTGGAAGAAAGCTGAGCTTTGTATTTGAAGCAGAAACCAGAAGTCAGCCTGCTGCGCGCGACTGGGGAGCTTGCAGGTTAGGCGGGTGCTCCACTTAGGAGGCACAACAATTGGTGGCAGAGAAACAGCGTGCACGGGCCAGGCACGGCAGGAGCCGAGAATTAGCCGAGTGCGCATAAGAAGCTGCTGCTGCTAACACGCATGCATTTCTGTGCGAGTGCAACACAGCATTTGATGAATCACGAAGTATATGTGCATCCAATAATAATGAGAGAATTTTCAGTTATGTCGGACAGTCACAGTAATGCAGAAGAAGCGAAATTAGAGGATAATAAAAGGAGTCGTGAGACTCGATGGTAGATTAGGTATACTAATGTGTGGCCAAATGCTCAGCATGTGCCGGCCCCAATGCCTTCCTGTCTTGCAGGGTATAAAACAAATCCAAAAACTGCTTGAGCACTTCAAGCTTTCGTAAAACAAAAAATAACCATGCTTCGCTATGCTACCAAGCCAATGAGCGCCCCGCACAAATTGCAGCCGCCAACAGATAATGACGGCGAAATTCCGGACAAATGAAATAAGAGAGAGAAACGAAACAAATGATGATGGTGATGATGTCGTGATATCGTAATTAACATGTAGTGGTTGTATCGCAGCAGATTTAGGCAACCTGCTTCTCAGAAAAGACACCAAAGGTCTTCTTGACGGCGGAGACACAGCTGATGGCGCGAGGAATCATGGCGGAGAGAGAGTCACTGCGCTTGCGAGTCTGGCTGGCAGCAGCCATGAAGTTGGCATCGCAAGGCGAGCTGCTGAGGGAAGAAAAGGTGCTGTAGTCGCGGTCGAGGGAGAAGGGGTTGGTGGTGGTCGAGCCGCGCGAGGCGAGGCTGGAGTGGGAGGTTTCTTGAGAACCGCGGCGGAAACCATACTCGGGGGGTGCATGCCACCAAGTATCGGCATCGTCCGTGGAGGTGCGCTCAATAACCATGGGCAGAGTGCCAGTTGTTGGCTGCTGCTGCTGAGCGGCATCCTTGAGTGTCTGCCAGAGCAGGCGGCCGACTTCGTCCCAGACGACAACGGCCTTGAACATGCGTCGGCAGTTGCGAGTGCCCTCCTTCTCATCCAGCTCGCCGTAGGACTCGAGTTCCTCCATGGAGGGGACAGAATCCCAGACGATGGTTATTTGGTCGAGCTGGTCGGTCCAGGGAGAGCTGTGAAGGAAGGTGGTGAGGTAGTTGCAGGCGCGGGCTCTTGATTCCATCTCGGCCTCGCGTGCGACTCTGTCGCGTTCCTCCTGCTGCACGAGATCGCTCGTGATTCGGCGTCGTCTCCATTTCTTGTGTGGGAGCTCGAAAAAGCCACCGCACTGCCGCGGCGAGAGGGGCGGCGCCAACATGGCCATGACGAACGAGGCGGCGGCGGTTGTGCGAAGTGGTGAAGGTAGGCTTGGTGTACTGTCGGGTGTATATGGCGAAGACGGTATGTCGCCGACGAAGCTGGTGAGCTTGCGTGTGAGCCGGCGTTTAACTGATGATACTTGGGGAAGCGAACAGGAGGCAGGGCCAGGTTGCGGGCATGATGGGGGTATTATAAGGCGAGGCGAACAACAAGATCTGAGCCTGGGCTGGTGGCGTCGGACCCGTATCCGACACCCCTGTTCGTTTAGCAAAAGTCGTTAGGTGAGTCAAGCCAGAGACGGTGAGATCCAGTGGGCTCGGGGGGGCGTGTGTGATGAGGCGTGTGAGCCGGGTGAGCTGGGAGTGGGTGTGTGAGGTAAGCTAGTGATGACCGAGACCAAACCGGGCTTGCTTGCTTGCTTATTTGGCAGGCTGGCGCCAAGCAACATGAGCACGGAGAGGGTGAGTGTGCGTGTCTGCCGTCTGGATACCACCATGAGTTTTAGTCGAGTTACCCATAACAGTGACCGTCAGACTTGCAGCTCGGACGTAATATCGCCTCGATACTGTCAGCGCTCAGCATAACGGCTTTTGGCAAGCGAGCATGGTCATGGCCGGCTGTCGCCGCGTTTGTACTATCCCGACCGTGAATCTTTCTGGGGAAGCCCTTAGGAAAGGCTCGTGCCGACATGATTGTCCGTGCTTCAGCAGGGTTGATGAAGGCCTCGTCCAGTGCAGCTCACCCACTATCCCGCTCCAGGCTGGCACCGGCAGCATCCATCCCAAGGCCAAGTCACGCAACAGCGTAAACCTTGAATGGGAAGCGATCGGGAGCCTGGGGAGCCCATCCCTCCAATCCATCCATCCATCCACCCTCGCATCCACTGTCTGTGGGCGCTGGCGGTGTAATTTTTTTTTTCTTCTTGTTTCCCCCGTCTTGCCTCCCTAATAATCCAGCACCTCGCCGGCGTGACGCCTGGGTCTGGCCCCAGTGTTGCATCGCCTTTCGGTGGTTGTCCGCGAGGCTGCTGGTAGAGCTGGTGGAGGGTGACTAACCTGATGACTTGGCAGTGCAGAGCTGACCGCCCAGCAAGACCCAGCGGAGGCCCAACGGAGTAATTTTCAGCGCCGACACGGCAATTTCCCACTGTAAAAACCGCCCAGCAGCGCTGTAACCTACTGTGCTGGGCAGCTCGGCCGCTGTAAACAAGGCCGACTTTGGCCGGTCCAGCGGCAGGCAAGGTGGCGTCAGCAGACGGGGACCTATGGCTCCAACCAAACACTGAGTCGCAATGTTATGTTACAGTGAACAGATGGCGGAGAGACTAGGCCACCAACTAGGTAGGTACTTGAATAACTACTTGTATCCCAAGTAGGTAGGCCAAAGAGCACACAGGCTGGGGCCCTGGCAGCACTGTTGTTTCGTCCCAAGTAGGGAGCTGGGATGGCCTCAAGTCGTCAGGTGCTTGATGCACCTGTGTCAGGCAGCTGGCAAAGAGGTACCTGCTGTCTGCACCAAATAAGCACCAAGCTGGCAGGTACCTCTCCTCTCCTCATACATGCCAAGGTAGTTACCAGACTCCCAACAGTTCCCATCTACAAACGCGCCCGTCATCAGGCCAACTCTCGTCATGTCCGCACATCTGCCACGGGCACCGACCGACCGCCATTCGTTTATTAGCTCATTCGTACCAGTACGTACGCGCATGTAACAGAGGCACTGGTCCGGGAGGCTCGGCGGCCTTGGGGGCTTCCGGGATGGAGGGTTACATGCAATTACTGCCCCCCAATCGCCAGCCTGTGAGAGCCTCGACGGGAAACACCGCAATGCCGCAACCCCTGTCCTGCTTGATTTCCCCGGCAGGCTGTCGGCCAAGCTTGACTCTCGGTTGGCGGCTGGTGAAAATATCTTTTCTGCGCGGCTGGTTCAATGGTGTGACACAAGATAATTGGCCGCTGCTCGCAGGTCATTACGGACATTGCTTCCGGTCGGGTTGTCGCCTCAAAATCGCCCGTCTTCTCTCTCGCCGCCACCACCGCGACGACGCGACGGAGGTACATAACAATACCGAGCCCGGCGACCCAGGCTTGTGATTGCGATCGCTCGCTCACCATATCGCCGGCGATATGCCCTAGCGAAGCCGACGCAATTAGGCTGTGGTCTTTGCGCTGACGCCAGGCATGCCAGCGGTCCTGTGCGCTGCATCACCCGCATTCTTACCTCGATATGCTTTGCCGTAGTAATGCAGCGATATCCGGGCCTAAAAAAGATGACTCGAGTTTCAGACCGCTGGTAATACCTGTTTGCCAAATTTCGTTTACCCCCTAAGGCCTAGGGCGCATTTTCAATCAAGCCTGTTACGCCACCTTCACACCACCACGATGAACTACACACACCATGCCACACCACCACCAGAAGCACCGCCGCCACAACAACTGCGCGAAAACGAGTCCGATGACTGGCTTGCAACGTATTTTTCCGTAGTGAAAAATCCCGCGACAACACATCCATCACATCACACATCACGCACCGCCTGCTCCCGATTGCACACCGACAAAATTTGCAAATGCCGCGACGTTTGTTACTTGGAATGACAGGTCGGGCCATAGGTAGCCACTCTCGTCACCATCACAATCACAATCACACCTTGCGTTGGTTCTTTCCCCCTCATTTCCTCGCGAGTGATAACGGCGTCTCGTGATGGCCCAGGCGCAAACAAAATTCAATTCATATACCGCTAATCAATGTTTCTCAAATGCGGAAAGGGGAATCAGAGCCGATCGCTGCTGTTCAAGTCTGCGACCGGACTAGGGACCGAGTCCAGCCACCCTCTTCATCTCAATAGCCGCCAAATGGTCCCGCTCGGTCGCGAGTCACGTTAACCGTAAATCGATTGCCCAAAGGCAAAAAAAAAATTGCCTGCCCGCAAGGAAAAACGTTGCATCTGAGAGGTGGGGTTGATACCTCACTCATCATCATGTGGTACGGCCTGCCCGGCCGCTGTTTCAAACACTCATGATGCCCTGGTGATGACCTCTATGCAGCACAAATGTGCGCGCGCGTTAGTATACGTGTGCTGCATATTCTCTTACTGCGCTGCTACTGTTTCCTTTTCTCAACCCTTTATTGGCCTAGCTTTCTTTTCCCGCCCGCCGTAGGTGCCTGGGCGTTCCAGATCACACTGTGCGCGGGCA
>JARDXD010000209.1:0-107383 GCA_029218145.1 Aphanocladium album | reverse complement strand
CCCCCGGCCCATCCCCCACCTCTCAACAAATAGTCACACACGCACCTGTATGCTGATGCCGCCACCGCCGCCGCCAGGAGGATGGAACCCGCAGCCAGACGAGATCGACCTCGCGGCGCTCTTCCCCGAGGACGTTGGCGCCCAGGTTGACCAGGCCTTTGCCAACTGCGACATGAACCTGCGGCACGCCGGCGGCCGGGGGCTCGCGCAGGGCTACAAGGTCGTGACGTACACCACCGACATGGCCGCGGCGCACGAGCACATTGTGCGGAACCTGCGCAGGTGGATGCCGGAGAACAGGCCGATCTGGACAGAGCTGGGCGTCGCGGCGCTGGGGGCCCCGGGGATGAAGTTTGAGATTGACGTCGAGGCGTACGATCCCGAGGGGGCAAAGAAGGAGCTCGCGTGAACGGCGTGGCGAGACTGTGAGCGCTGAGTTTGGGACACAAGGGAGCATGATAGTTGGCAATATATATGGTCTATTTTACCCATTTTATCTATGTGTCCTACCTTGAGTTATTCCTTGGTTTTGTTTGCAATATATGAGAGTGAGAAAACATGTTGATAGGAAGCTCTTACACAGTCGTGGCATCCAGCGGCCCACTCGCCTCGACACCTTCACATGTTGCGCAAGGCCATCCGCAAAGCTACTGCAGCACCATCCGTTTTTCTTGATACCCCTTGATTAGTGTTCCTGACGATCTGTAGGAATAACTTGCATTAACTTGTGGAGAAGAGATGCATCGTTTGGCATTAGCATACAATGACGTTTGGCAGTTGACATCGTTGTGACGTCATATTCGTCATACTGGCCAAGATCCCTACAGAGATTCAAGTATAAAGAACCAAGGCCGATACTCGTAAATCAGCAGTTGTTCATTCTCAGCATCAATATCGACTTATTTTGCATCATCACTGCCTACCATTACAAGTCAAATACAACGCTCCATTTCAACTCTCAAATACAACGCTCGCGCATCAATAGCGAGGCAAGCTTCCACCACGCACAACATGTCTTCCAACGAGAACACGCCGGCCACCTCTGGCAACGGCAACACGGCCGCCGACAAGGCCACTGGCGCCGCCAAGTTTGTCACGGGCGCCCTCGGCAACACTCTCGGCGGCGTGGGACGCACGGTGGGCAACGTCACCGGCGCCGCGGGCAAAGGCGTCGGCGACACCTTCAACAACGTCACGGGTAACAACGCCAAGTTTGTCGGCGACGGCATCTCGAATCTGGGCACGGGCATCCAGTCCGGCCTTGGCTCGGCGTCGAATGGGGTCGAGAAGGCTGGCAAGTGGGATTTTTCGCAGAACGAGGCGGCCAAGCCTGCGGAGAAGGAGGAGAAATAAACTCATGTGTTCTCCTACCAAAACTTATGATATCCATATAAACCAGCATACTTTAAATTTAATGACAACGATTTGATATTGAACTATCTCTCGTCTCTCCCATCTGTAGTATTTTTTCTCGCGTAATGCTCAACATCCTTCAACCGTCAATAATTCGTGCCGGATATTGACGCTTCCCAATTCATTAAGTAATTAAGTACAGGTCATAACACAGCAGTGACTGGGTGCTGAGCTTTTATCCTTCTATAATTCCCCATATTTCCGATTTCGTATCGTGCAAAGTTCCGCGGCAAGGCGATCTTGCTGGAAAATTTGCTCAGCTGTCAGGTACCGGCCGTTTAAACCTGCTCGGCACCCCAGCCAGCGGCATCGGCCTCGCGCATGTTGGCAGGAGGCTCGATGGAGGGGACAAACTCGAGAGCGATGTAGGCGATACCGACGATGCCAACAACGGCACCGGAGATGTTGGCAAGGACCGCTTTGCCGAGGAGGAGGCAACCGAGGAAGATGTAGACTGCGCAAGTGGTTAGCCAAGGTCGGGCGAGGCAGAGTAGAGTGTGTGTCTAGCTTACAAACACCACGGCCGACAAAGGAAAAGAGGAAGTTGGCATAGCGCGAGACCTGGGGAGGGATCTGGAACTCTGGTTCGATTGTTAGCAACGATGTCGGGCGCTTCACTTCGCACAGGCGCATGTTCGTACCAAGGAGACCAATGGAAAGACCAAAGATGATCATGTAGACGCTGATGATGATGTTGCGACTGGAATTTCGATTAGCACGCGAGCGGAGAGCCACGGGCGCATGAGCGCCGAGTGCGACGGGAGAACGTACAAGTCACCACCGAAGATGCCAAAGATACCGCCGAGGATGGTGATGGCACCAACGGCCAAGTTGACAATGCGACTAAAGCGCGAGCGCTCTCGTTAGCAAACATTCGTCGATTGCGCTAATTGCGATTTTGGCGGCCTCCAATGTTTTGGAGCTCGCTAGCTGGCCACAGCAAAAACATACAAGATATCAGAGAGCTCCATGACGATGGTTACTATCCGGCGCAGAGGTTCGTATCGAGGAAGATCAAGCGGTGGCGGCAATGGCAATTGATGGTGTCAAGTACAGTAGAGATGCGAGAGTAAGGCTCCAGGCAGCTCTTTAGAAAACTTGGCACAAACGTTGTCAAGGAAGCTTCTCAATTCCCAACGACGTAGTTCAATACGTAGGTGGATCCACCCTAGGGGCCAGGGGCTGCGCGGTTGGCAGCTTGTCACTGTCCCACATGGACAACAACGACACCGCCTGCCTGCACAGGTACCAGGTTTCTAATTCTGCCGCTTTTTCAATTTGGAGCTGCAAGGTCATCACTTTGCAAATCAGTCCAACGACACCGCCATGTGCAAAGTACTGTGAGCCACTTGCAGTAAGCAGCTTACCTGAATGACTGTATGAGATTCCTGAAGCCTCTGGCTTCTCACAATCAGCCATGATTCTGTTAGCGGTCACGCGCGCCACCCCTAGGCTTGCGACTGCCAGCTCAGGCTGCAGGTCTCGAGTGACGCTCCGCCTCAGCAAGGCGGCGCTGTACAGCTCCATCGCGCAAGAATACCACGCCAATCGCTTGAAGGATATTCGCAACATTGGCATCATTGCCCATGTGGATGCCGTACGTGGCCCGCCTCGCTGCCACGCAGCCTCGCCTCGCTAACAAAAACAACTGCGCAAACAGGGCAAAACGACCACGACGGAGCGCATGCTCTTTTACAGCGGCGTAACGTCCCGCGTCGGCGATGTCGATTCCGGAAACACAGTGACCGACTTCCTCGAGCTCGAGCGCGAGCGCGGCATCACGATCCAGTCCGCCGCCATCACGTTTCCCTGGCCGCGCAGGGAAAACTGCCCGAAAGGCACCAACCCCAAAACCGTCAACCTCATCGACACGCCCGGCCATCAAGACTTCCGGTTCGAGGTCGACCGCTGCCTGCCGATTCTCGATGGCGCCGTCTGCATCATCGACTCGGTCAAGGGCGTCGAGGCGCATACCGAGCGCGTTTGGGGCTCGGCGCACGAGTTTCGCATCCCGCGCATAGTTTACTGTAACAAGCTGGATCGTGAAGGCGCTTCCTTCCGCAAGTCGGTTTTGGAGATTGGCAGCCGTTTGAAAGGGTGGCCGCTCGTGTGCCAGATACCGTGGTGGGAGAATGACGAGTTTGTTGGTGTCATTGACATAATCGATTCCGTCGGCTACCGATACAACGACAAAAAAACCATCAAATATGAAAAGGATGAGCTCATGAGCAAACTCGCATCGTCCAATGCCGATCTTGTCAAGGAGGTGGGCATTGCGCGCCAGCATCTGATTGAGGGCCTGGCTGAATTCGACGACGTTATCATGGAAGAGTTTCTCGCCGAAAATCCCGATATACCTTCCCCAACTATAAAAGAGGCCGTTCGCAGAGCCATACAGAGCGGTGACGGTCGCGCGATCCCAGTATTTGCGGGCTCAAGCTTCCGCCACATTGGAGTCGAGCCGCTGATGGATGCCATTGCTAGCTATTTGCCCAATCCTTCCGACAGGCCAGATGTAAATGTTCGCATTAGTGGCACGAACCACAAACTCGGAAAAGCTTTACAGGGTGACTCAAAACAAGCTGGCGCAAAACAGATTGCATCAATATCGTCTGTGTTCAAGGTATTTGAGCACCCGAAAGAGGGTATTATCAGCTTCGTCCGTGTATACCACGGCACCCTGGGACGAACGGCGTCGACGTTCAATACCAACATGGCACTCAGTGAGAGTCCGATGGGTATTCTCCAAATCTCGGCGGACAAGACACACGATGTTCAAGAGCTGTCGGTCGGCCAAATTGGCGCCCTTCGAGGCTTAAAGAAGGCTCGAACTGGCGACACGTTGATCACAACGACAAACAGCAAAGCTCCCCATGCAGTTCTTCGTAGCTTACAGATCCGCCCCCCAGAGATCCCGCCACCAGTTGCATTCTTACAGGTTGAGCCGTATGGCAATGTGGCAGCACAGCAACTACTGGTGGCGCTGGAGAATGCATCGCGGCAAGACCCGAGTCTACGATGGAGTCGAAATCCCAAGACCGAGCAGTTTACAGTGCAGGGCATGGGCAAACTCCATTTGGACGTTTCGCTACACAACATGAGACAAAAGCACAAGATTGATGCGGAATTTGGTCCCATCGAAGTCGACTACAAAGAGTGTCTCACGGTGCCCGCGCAACCGCAGAAGGTTGTGTTTGACCGACCCGTTGCCAGCAAGGCTGGAAAGGTGACCTGCACCGTGACGCTGGAGCCGCTTGAAGCCCACCACCGTGAAACGCTGCAGGACTCATGCATTGAACGGGACGGAAACATGTTCAACATTGTGATACCAGACGGAAGCGCGGTCAACTTTGACATTGACGAGGCCCACCAGCAGCTTCTCAACGGCACCATTGCTGGTCTCGCACGCGGACCGCGCCGGGCTGCACCACTTCACGGGTGCTTAGTGACGGTTGAGCTGGACACGAGCGACGGCGCATGCGAGACGCCCACCGGCGGCCACTTCAGCTCGGCCGCACGCACGGGCGTGCAGAGCAGCCTGCGCGAGTCGTTTGATCGAGGTCAGATTGGCGTCGTGGAGCCCATCATGCTCGCACACATTACGTGCCCGGAGCAGGCGGCCGGCACGGTACAGCACGACATCTCTTCAGCCGCCGGCGGACAGGTGCTTGAGGTAAACGACCGGTCTGCGGAGGCGAGCAGCGGCGAAGATCTCATCGACGTGAGCAAAATTTACGCGCCGCCGGATCCCTATGACTCGGTGACGTCGCTGCGCGGGAAGCGCTCGGCGGCGCGCATGGTGGAGATTGTGGCCAAGGTACCATACAAGGAGATGTTGGATTATGACGATCATCTGCGAAGCAAAACCTCGGGTCGTCACTCCATGACCATGGCGTTTGACTCTTTCGCCCGCGTTGTGGGACATCGCGAAAAGGGCTTGTAAATTTTACGAAGCAAAAAAGTGTACAATATAGACTATCATTAGCCTTGAAACAGGGGCTACGTATTCTTCCTTTGCACTTTACGCCACCCCATGTCCAGCCTTCTCTTCGCCGTTCGGAGTATCTTGAGATGATACTCGCTTGGATGTGTCTTTTTCTCCTCGGCGCGTAGTGCCCCCGCCACGTCGCCTACCTCAATGTATTCCCATTCCGGGATGATGTTCGGGCCTCCGTCGACCAAAAGACACGGCTTGCCATCAGCGTGAATGTCTCTGACGACGCCAATATTGTTGGCAAGCAGGTCAAAGTACATCTCCAGCCCTCTTGCGAACCAGCTGAAGTCGGCACTAAAGCGGAGGTGCATGGCCCAGGTGAGGTCGTGGCAGGCGAGGGTGCCCTCCCGCTGCATGGCGGCGCGCGGCCAATTCGGGTTTCTGCGCACCTCCTCGGCACTCAGCTCGCTGAACAAGTCGCGCCCAAACTGGTGGTACCCGGAGCGGTAGTGGTCGCTCTTCTTCCGGGGGTCCGGGACCCAGGGGCGGCGGACGGCCTTGCCGCTGGCCAGCTGCTCGTGCGGTCGCCAGCGGATGAGCATCTCGTCCACCATGTACGGCGGCGCGTCGAGCAGGTGCGCGTCGACGACCAGCGGGCGGGCGGCGGCCGCGCGGTCCCGGTGCTTGCTCCTCTGCGTCGGCGCCAGGTCGAGCTCCGCGCGCGCCGCGGCGGCGGCGGGCGGCGTCGCAGTGAAGCCGCTCAGCGCGTAGACGACGAGAACGACGAACAGGTTCCAGGCCGACGGGGAGCTCCTCTCAAAGTCGTGCTCGGACTTTTTGTAGCGTGCCGCCTCGAACCAGTCCGGGGGTACGACCAGCCGTCCGGGCCGCACGATGCGCACCTGGACGGTGAGCTTCTTGATGTGCCGCGGCTTGTACGGGAAGCTCATCCACGTGGGAAAGACGCCGACGTCTTTCACGAGCATGACGTCGAGCACAAACGGCACCTCTGCGCGGCCCGGCTTGATCGTGTCGTTGATGAGCGTCAGGGTCTCGCTGCGCAGCTGGTGGCAGGTCGCGAGGAGGGCGTTGCCGTGGCGGAACCTGTTCTTGTGCCGCTGGACGTAGATGTTGGTCGTCTCGGGACGGTCCGCGTCGAAGCAGTTGCGAAGACGCACGCGGCCCGAGACGAGCTTCTTGGTCAAGGTGGGCTCTTTACGGCGGCCGCATGTTAGGACATCGAGGATAATGGCTCGGCGAAGTTCTAGGGGGAGGCTGAAGAGGCCGGTTTGTTCTTTGCTTTTCGTCATTCTCCGGGCTTGGAATTCTTGGCTTCGGGGTAATCTGCATCTGTGTAATGGACATGATGTTCGCCGTGGTTATGACTGTATGCATGGTTGGCAGTGAGTCACAATAAGGCTGCAGCGTTGGTTGGTTGGAACCCATGTAAGTCGAGTCGATAGCTTGGACGAATATGGAATTAAAAACAAGTTTAGCTATCAGATCTCTACTTTTTGGAAGAGAACATTTTTTTTTCCTATTTCTCGTATTTTTCATTGATTTTTTCTCGTCACTTCATAATCTGTGAAGCTGTCGTGACGTCGAAGAACAGCGAACAGAGGCGAGGAGTGCCCACGAGCCTACCCTATACAAGCATTTCCGTTTGGACAAGCAGCGCTTACACGCTTGATCGGCCAATGGCGGCAGCTGAATTCTGGAATGATAGATACTAGATGAGCAATCTGATTTACTGGGTTTAATTTAATTTAATTTACTTTACTTTATTTTTAGATATTTGGAGTTCTGTTCAGTCTTTTTTTCATCCGCGCTTACAGCAGTGAAACGCAGTGTTGTGGCGTCAAGGTGTGGTGCCAGCAGGCGGCATTTTTTAAAATGTTTTAGGCTTGCAAGGGTCGCCAGAGCATCAGGCCCAGAGCGCCGAGCCTGCGAGGGCACAGGTCAGGCGTCATTGAGCAGCGAGGAATGCAGCACCACAGCTACGATTCACGGCCCTCGCAGAACATTCACCGAACTGCCAGCGTTGTCCCATGCAGCTGTCGCAGAATGAAGGATCGTGCACGGTCTGCAGCTGGGGGTGACGCTTTGGTGACGATGCGACAAGACTCGCTTGAGGGCAACGGCATGCAAGGGCAAAACCAACTCTTTGCTTTTTCCCTTCCCTTCCCCTCACGCAGATAGATTAGCCCGTTCCACCGGAATTTTAAACAGCTGGCCCGCAGGTAATAAATGTGAGGTAAGAGATTTAGAATGCAGCGTAAGCCACCACCAGCCTGATTACAGCGAAAAGGATAAAGTGCCTGCAGGAAGAATAGAGTTACGCGAGGCAACGGGCCGGTCCACAGCGCTGGGGAGGCGAACGGACCCTGCAGAAAAGGCCGACAAAAGAGGGAAGAAGGCAGTTTTAGGTTTGAAGCTTGGCATTGACAAGGACCGCAATGCCAAGGCACAAGTTTCGCGATGGCTTTCGATAGCTTCAACGGGGACACTCGTGCGGTTCTCTTGCGTCGGGATTGTTTTGAATGATTATTTTGATTCGGTTATGCAGCTCTGGGAACTTTTCTCTCCCTAGATCTTGTCTCACGTTTTAATGGAAATAGCAGAGTCACATTTGTCGCTTCTGACACATAAACAATGACAGAAGCAACCAACGCTAATAGCCATTTTACAGAGGGAGGGTAAACAACAGTAGAGTTGCCGTAAACATTCATGATTCGGACGTAAAGGAATAAGCAACACTGAATGGACGCCCAATTACATGAATTGGGTTGAGCTGCAGGGCTGCATCCCCCTTTGGGACAGGGAAAAAGCAAAGACCAGAAGCCACCGACTCAAACCGGAAGTTATGCGAGCTGACGGGGCTCCCCAATCAGTTCTTGGGAGGGCCAGGTTCGCCTTGCGGTTCTGTTTTCGGGCACGCACACTGACCAGATTGGATAAATGTGGAAAATTGTGCTTACACCGCGCTTCTCGGGCTGGTAACCGGCTGGTTGGATAATAAGGCTCGTGTCATGGGCACGATGGCGTTGCCAGCATCGAGCGCGGTGCGCGTGCCTGTGTCAGTTTCAAAGCCGGGTAGGGCAGCAATGCAACGTCGAGTCTATGACTCCTTGACTTCTCAGCAGTCGAGAACCAAAAGAAAATGACAAGAATAGGCCGCGGATGGGAGCCGAGAAGCACATGGAAACCCTCGGGCAAAGGGGAAACAAGAGCAGTTGGGCACGGAGCAGCTGATGGCCCATTTGTGCCGGTGAGGGCGAGGTACGGCGTACTAGTAGACGTCGAAGGCCAGTCGAGGTGAAAAAATCAAAAGGAAGCTAAAACGGCCTAGACATGGTTACGCGACTCATCAATTGCCAGGAACAGAGTCGCATTCAGGCACTGGATGGGAGTCTATTTTAGTGCCGAGTTGGGCTGAGGGCCTGGTCGCATGTGTAGAGAGGTTGTACCGTGCATAAAGCAGGTACAAGAGGTGCACGCGGCACAAAGAGGTACACAAGTGAGGGATAAAAATTTTTGTGTGCGAAAAGACAAAGAGATGGGATGTAAGTAGCGTGTGGCAGCCGTTTGGCAGTGCGGCTTGTCCAAAAGGTACCTGTCCATGACGCCTCGACTGCTCGTGGCCGCAGGTACCCACGCGACCGGGCCTCAGACGGAGCCACATCTCATTTCCGCTGTGGCGAGTGCCGACTGTGATTGGCCAAAAGGTCGCTGGGGGAGATGACGGCCCGCGTCCGATTGGAGAATGTGGCACATTATTTGTGCGCCAGCGGCCGCCCAGCTGCAGGTACAGAGCCCAAGCTAGTCCAGGCTTGTGTCGAGTGTAAATTGCACCGGCAACCAGCCCAGAAGTGCCAGTCAACCAAAATACTCAAGAGACTCTGGCAATCTCAATCGCCCGCACTTCGCAATTTCAGGTACCCCCCTCACCATTGGTACCCCAGAGTGACCCTTTTCCCACTCGCAAGCACCTTTCGCAGCGTTCGAGACCTCCCAGCTAGCCCACCTGCCAGGCCCGCAAATTTCTCCCAGCATCCTGGTCCTCGCTCTGCTCAGCTTCTCTCTCGACACGCTCACACACTCCTTTCGTTTGATCTTCCACCGTCTTTTGCGCGCTTTCGTCCTTCTTTTTCTTTCCTTTCCTGTTCGCCGCTCAATTGCCGCAAGACGAAAAAAACTCTGCTTCTTCGTCGACTCGCTCATTTAGTCACCGGCTCTTGTTCGCATCCATTCTTTAACCCCCCGACGGCCCACACACGCCTTTGCTTGTTTACAGCCATACCCAACATTGAACCATTCTCAGATTTTGCTTATGCATTCAACGCTCTTTCGCAATCATCAATAACCATTCCGACGACGACATCGCAATCATTCTCTTTTGCGATTCCTCCCAGCTACCGCAGCACATCCCGTTTTGCAGCGCCCAGTCCAGCTCCCGCCGAGTTCGCGCCTACTTCCATTGAACTCGTGATACTCACCACCACAATCAAACACCGCCACCATGCAGCTCGCTACGCTGCAGGCCTTTGTCGCCTCGGCCGTCCTCATCCTCACGCCCGCCGTTGACGCCTCGGTTCTTCACCGAAACCTCCACCACCAGGGTCGCCGCCACACCCACCTTCACCACCAGCAGCACCGCGCCCTCGAGAGCCCGCCCAGCTCAGTCTCTCTCGTCAAGCGCGGCACCTGCGCCTTTCCTACAGATGACCCCAATCTTGTCGCCATCACCCCTGACCAGAAGAATGCCGGTTGGGCCATGAGTCCCGATCAGTCCTGCGAGCCCGGCCACTACTGCCCCATCGCCTGCAAGGAGGGCATGGTCATGAACCAGTGGGAAAAGGGCTCGACCTACACCTATCCCTCTTCCATGAACGGTGGACTCTACTGCGACAACGATGGCAACATCCAAAAGCCATTCCCTGGCGAGCCCAACTGCGTTCCTGGTACTGGCGCCATCAAGGCCATCAACAAGTGCTCCAAGCCGCTCTCCTTCTGCCAGACCGTTCTGCCTGGTGGAGAGAACATGCTGATCCCTACCCTGGTCGACTCTATCTCTACTCTCGCCGTTCCTGCTAGTTCCTACTGGCAGAGCACCTCTGCCCACTACTACATCAACTTCCCCGGCGTTGGTCGTGAGGGATGCCACTGGGGAACTGACACCAAGGCTATTGGCAACTGGGCTGCCTATGTCGCTGGCGCCAACACTGATGCCAACGGCCAAACCTTTGTCAAGCTTGGTATTAACCCTGTCTGGCAGGCCTCTAACCTCTTTGGCTCCAAGCCCGACTACGGCGTCAAGATTGAGTGTCCCCAGGGCGGCTGCAACGGCCTCCCCTGTGAGATCAAGGCTGGCGGTGGCCTCCTGAGCAACAACGCTGCTACTGGCGCTGGTGGTGCTGACTTCTGCGTCGTCACCGTTGAAAAGGGCAAGACTGCCCACATCGTTGCCTTTGACAGCTCCGGTGGCCATGCTCCCGTTGCCAACGCCGCTGCCGCTGAGGACACTTCCTCCAAGAGTACCCCGTCGCCTACCCCGTCCTCCACATCTACTCACAGCTCGACTCCCTCGTCCTCGCCCTCGCCCACGCCTACCAGCACCACCACCACCGCCCACACTACCACCAGCTCTTCACACACCACCACGGTCAGTATCCCCTCGTCTACTACCAGCGAGGTTCCCACCGTCAAGCCTGGTATCTTCCATGAGGAGAGCAACAGCACCTCCACCTACACCACCAACAGCACATACGCAGGAACCCCCACCGCTCCCCAGACCACTCCTACCACCAAGGGCAAGAAGAGCGAGGCTGGACGCCAGCAGGGCAGCACTGCCATCGCTGGTCTCGTTGTTGCGCTGGTCGCCGCTGCTTGCTTCTACTAGAAACAGACCGCAAGCGACCTGACAACTAGTCCATGGCTCGCCACTTCCTTCAATTCTGCCCAAACCTTTCTGCTTTGCACACTTTTGTGCCTCTGCCCAACACTACGCAACACGGCTAGCTGAAACCGTGACAGCGAGTGCTTCGGGCTGGTGGAGGCTGTTACTTGCTTTACTTTTCGTGCCGACGCTGGAGCTTGGTTCCTCGCACCGGACCCCCTTTTCCGTCCATATTTTGTCCACTTGGACTTTTTCAGTCTTGCTATATATATCAGCCAAACATCTACCGGCCATGATGTTTATTGTATTGACAGCTGTGTTGGCATGTCTGTCTTGCGACGACTTGCCTTATCGCAGCCCTCTCCTCTTCGGAGAACAATCATTTGACTCACTCTTCTATTCTTGTTTCGCTACGAAACAATCTGGCCATTCAGCTTTCCACTGATGGCATTTATACCATTCTTGCTCACGGTCGATACCCATTTATAGCATTGGAGATTTTTTACTTTTTTGATTTTTATACTATTGGATTTTTTTTATCCAACGGAGCTTTCGGAGACGGAAATGGGAAAAATGAACCAATTACTTGATTGGGCAACAGAACTTGTTTCTGCATTTTTTATTTTTGGATATATAAGGAGACGAACGGCTTGGAGATTTATACCTGAAGCAAATGAGCTTCCTCGCAGCGATCTTCTAGGATTGCCGCTCTTTTTTACCCTTCTTTCACCCCGTTTTGGCTTTCGTTTGAGAGTCATATCAACGGTGTCTTACGAATCATGTAGGAGCGACACATTTCGAGTCTTAGACTTAGCTTTTTTCTTCACGATTATGGTTGAGGAGATGGAAACAATAAAAAAAACCTTTCTTTACAAACGATTTCGTGCTAAGTGGTGTTTCAGTACTTATAATGTCTTGGTAATAATAAACGGCCTTTGCACTTTTTCGTATTATCGCTGGGTATCATGCTTTATATATATATACATACATCTTCAATCTCCTCTTCAATCTCTTCTTTCAATTCCCTCTTCATCACTTGACCCAACCAGGCACCTCTTCCAAGTCAAAGCCTTCACCATACTCTCGATTCTGAATCGCCTGCCACACGTTGGGCCACCCGGCCAGCAGCGGGCTGCCCTTTGCCTTGGCGCCGATGACGGCGAACCGCGCCTGCCCGTGGGCGACGAAGCCGTGCATGAGGCCCTGCTGCACGAGCGCGGCCACGACCATCTCGACGTCCTCGTACGTGACGTCGGCGTTGCCCCAGACCAGGCCCTCGTTGGGCCGTAGCTGGCGCGGCTTCCCGCCCGGCGGCGGCGCCAGCGTCGAGAGCCCGGCGTCGACGACGTTGTTGGAGACGGCGCGCATGAGGAGCTTGGTGCCGTGCGGCGGGCGGTGGGTGGCGCCCGGGTGCGACGGCAGCCAGCCCTCGAGCCGGCGCTGCGTGTACACGGCGAGCGTGTGCAGGTCGGCGAGGTCAAGCGTGGCGGCCTTGCGCGAGCCGGCGTCGGCGGGCGGGACGTAGGTCAGCAGGAAGGCGCGGCGGCTGAGGCCGCGCCACAGCAGGGGCCGCAGCCGCGACGAGAGCTGCAGCAGCAGGCCGCGCTCAAACAGCCAGTCCTCGTGCGCGGCGAGATGCGCCTGGAAGGCGACAAAGTTGCCCGCGCGGACGGCCTGGCACAGCGGCAGGAAGACGGGCGCCAGCGTGGCGGCGGCCTCGGGCCGCGCGAGCAGCGCGCGCGAGGGGAACCGGCCGAGGAGCATGTTGCAGGGGATCAGGTACGTCAGGATGTTGGTGCGGTGGGCGACGAGGCCCGCCGGCGTCTGCAGGTAGGCCGCCTCGAGGCACAGCGCCGCGCGGCGGTAGTGGTGGTTGGCCAGGTTGAAGCGGCCCAGGTAGTAGAGGAAGGTGACGCGCTGCGCGGCCGGGTAGAGCGACAGCGGCGGCGAGATGCTGGCAATGTTGACGAAAATCATCTTGGCGAGGTGCGTGCGGCGGCAGGCAAAGAGCAGCTTGAGCACCAGGTTGGCAAACATGTAGACGCCCACCTTTTTGCCCTCGGGCTTGCTGTACCGCCCGCTCGAGCGGTCCGTCAGGCAGGTGGTGAAGATTTTCTGGATAATCTCGGCGGAGGACTCGGCGATGGACTTGTCCTCGTCGACGCCGCCGGAGCGGAGCTTGCGCGTCAGGTCCGGACGCCGGTTGAGCATCATGGTGAGCCGCGCGAGCGTCTCGGACAGCGACATGCTGGCCTGCAGCAGCATGGTGCCGTAGGATGGGTGCGCAAACGCCGTCGCGCAAGAGCTTGTGTGGTTGTTAGCTTTGTTAATCAATTGGCTCACTCAGGCTCTCATTAGAATGAGATTGGGATGAGAATTTGATGAAAGAAAAAAAAGAACATACTTGACGAGACCGCTCAGCAGCTGGTGCGCGCTCAACAGGTCGTCGTAATTGATATCCCGCCAAAAGATGAGATAATCCTTCATAAACGACTGAAAGCCCGGCCACGCCGTCGCCTGGCCCTCGGGGACGTCATCCTCCTGCGGCAGACACGCCTCGACGACCTTGTCGACGCTGGCCTGCGTCGCAAAGTTGGCACGCAACTGCGCGCCGAGATTGTGGTACTGCGCGCCCGCGGTCGAGTCGACCTGCAGCCAGGACCGCAGCGCGTCGCCCTGCTGCTGCCGTACCTGCTCGCGGATCGACCCCAGGAATTCCCGCACGAGCGCCATTGGGGGAGGGAGGTTTCTTTTTGCTGTCTTGAGTGCGGGTGTGCGGTGGTGTTGTCGGCGTCGACACACGGAGGTGATGGATGGTGGTTGAAAGAGGTGCCCAGTGGGCGGGTGCACCAGTGGGCGGAGCGGGTCAAGCGTTGCCGCCGATGGTAGACTTTGATCAAATGTTGGTGTTACCAACGCCATTCCAGCTTCTGGTACCTGGATTTCAAACTTGAACGGGTTCTGAATCGCTCGGGATCTTCTTGGAGAACTTCCATAATTTTCTGCTTTGACATTTCCTCAGGCCCTTTCTTGACCTGGCCTTTTACGCATCGGCTTCACTTGGCGCACGCGCCTTGATTCGTTCGTATACAAACAGAAAGTCAGGTCTTGGGTAGAGACGAAATTCACTTCATGTTAGACGGAAAGATGTCAATAAATTGAGCGTGATATCTTTCATGGCTTTCAGAAGCAGCTGGTAGTTCATAGATTGGTACGGCCCGGCTGTCATCCTGTAGAGCGAGCAAGCCATTGCGAACCAGAGACTTGGACTTCGGGATCCCACCCAAATTTTCTACCTGTTACATTACCTTGAAAGACGTCGCTGCGCCTTTATCTTCGAATTTGCCCAAGTTGGGACTATTAATTGCGTCGCACCACGGTGTAGTTTTGTTTTAATGCAATTCGTGATCTATTCAAGTACAGGTGCTATGAAACCCACAAATACTCCAGCTACAAACAAATGTCTTGATTCAATTTTTTAAAATTCGGTTTATCGTCATTTCTTTATACAGACTCAACACGCTGCACAACCATGGCGGTAGCAGCACCGCCGCCGTTGCAGATGGCGGCAACACCATACTCGCCAGGCTTAAGCTGGTGGAGAAGAGTGGTCAGGATGCGAGATCCAGAGCTACCAAGGGCGTGGCCGAGAGAGATGGCGCCACCGAGAGGGTTGACCTTGGCACCCTCGAGGCCGAGGATCTTCTGATTGGCCAGGATAACACCGGCGAAAGCCTCGTTGAACTCCCAGACGGCGACCTGATCCTTGGTGATGCCGGCACGCTCGAGGGCGATTGGGACGGCCTTGGCGGGGGCGACGGGGAAATCGATGGGAGCCATGGCGGCGTCAGCGTAGCTGATAATCTTGGCGAGAACGCGCGAGTCCTTGCCGTATTTCTCAGCGATGGAGCGGTTGCCGAGGACGAGGGCGCTGGCACCGTCGTTGAGGGTAGAGGAGTTGGCAGCGGTAACGGTACCGGTGCCGTCCCGAACAAAGGCGGGCTTGAGGGTGGGGACCTTCTCGAACTTGACGTCGTTGAAGTCCTCATCGGTGTCAATGACGGTCTCGCCCTTGCGGCCCTTGACGGTCACGGGAGCAATCTCATCGGCAAAGGCCTTGTCAGCCCAGGCCTTCTGGGCGTTCTTGTAAGACTGGATGGCGTACTCGTCCTGCTGCTCGCGGGTGATGTTGTGCTTCTTGACGGTGTTCTCGCAGCAGTTGCCCATGTGGAACTGCTGGTAGACGTCGGTGAGACCGTCCTTGATCAGGCCGTCCTCCATCTTGGCGTGGCCAAAGGCGGGAAGACCACTGGCGCGGTTAACGAAGTAGGGGACGCGGGACATGTTCTCCATGCCACCGGCGATCTGAGCTTCAGCGAGACCCATCTGGATGTTCTGGGCGGCAAACACGACAGCCTTGAGACCGGAGGAGCAGACCTTGTTGATGGTGATGGCCTCGGTGGTCTCGGGCAGACCGGCAAAGATGGCAGCCTGGCGGGCGGGAGCCTGACCGACGTTGCCAGACAGGACGTTGCCCATGTAGACGTCGGTAATCTTGTCGGCGGGAACCTTGGACTTTTCCAGAGCGGACTTGATGGCGACGGCGCCGAGCTGGGGGGCGCTGACGTTGAGGAATGAGCCATTGAACTGCGAAAGTGTTAGATTGCGCCGCGCGCTTGCGATTGTTGGACGAATGGGAATAAAAGAAACGCACCTTGGCGGTAGGAGTTCTGGCGGCGCTCAGGATGTAGGCATCCTGAAGCTCCTTGCGGAGGACCGATCCCGTCGAGAACGAGCGAGCACCAGCCGAGAGGTGCTGGGCCAGCATGTTCAGTCTGGCGGTTCTAAGCGGCGCGGCAGGCATTGTGGCGGATGTGGGCGACGCGACTGAGTACAAGTGAGATTGCAGAGTCTGAATCGACAGATGTGCAGGGACAGGCAAAAAGTGCGAGAGGAGACAAGAAGAGGGTGGCGGCGGCAAAGCAGATTATATCGACAAAACACTGTCCAAAGCCCGAAGCAGGTGTTCGGTAAGAAGGGCGACGTGGGTCGGTGCAAGTCGGGAGTCGTCGGCTTAGAGCGGGGGAGCAGTTGGCGGAGCAGTTTGACTTTCCCCGGCTTTAGAAGGCCTGGTGGTTTCCGTGGTTTTCTTGGTGTGCTGCGGGCTTACTCGAGAAAGCGTGGCTGGTGGGGAATTTGTCTGTTGCGGTGGCGGTCGTGGCGTCTGCGCGGACAGACGTACAGGCGGGGAGCGCAGACAAATCGCCTGAAGCTTGCCCGCTGCAGTGCAGATGGACACCATTTTACAGGGGGAGCTGGCTAGCGCCGAGTCCGCCCTGACCTGTGACAGCGTCGCATTTCCATTCCACCGTATGATTTGATCGCAGCTTCTGTAGCACGGGTGACTTGTATACCGAGCATGCTTTCTGTTTCAAAGCACTGTTTGGAATAACAAAACTCTATTTACATGTTATTGTATCAAAACGCCTCGTGTAATTTACCGCCGCACGTTTTTGCCCTCTCCAAGCTTCGCATGCAAAAACGACTTCACGTGACGCTATATGGCGAGACCCAGGCCCGCCGCACCTCGAGCCCAGGTCCCTCCTCATTGGCCACGCCCGCCATCAAGGTGGTCCCTGGTTGCTGCCATAATCCAGAAGGTGACAAGCAAGCGGCAACTCTCGTGCCCAAAGGCCTTCATCGCCGCCTCACGACCTGACTTCCAGCATCATCTTTGCCAAACTTTCGGATCCAAAAGCCTTTCCCTGGCCGATATCGCAGCCCACTTCAACCGGGGTCAA
The DNA here is from genome assembly GCA_029218145.1 of Aphanocladium album. Lineage (NCBI taxonomy): Eukaryota > Fungi > Ascomycota > Sordariomycetes > Hypocreales > Aphanocladium > Aphanocladium album. The sequence goes on along the minus strand of JARDXD010000209.1, from coordinate 90,339 downwards.
TACGCAACAAGCGCTTGCATCACATTTCTTATCCATATATTGTCGCGGCGCACTTCTCGCACGCACATCTACGCACAGTCACCATGTCCACGGCCGCCAGACGCCGCTTAATGCGGGACTTCAAGGTGCGTGATATCCGTCTCTTCCGCTTGGACCGTCCCGCCCTGTACTGACAGCGTTGCAGCGCATGCAAACCGATCCTCCCGCTGGCGTTTCTGCCTCGCCGATTCCCGATAATGTCATGACATGGTTCGTACACGCTGCCCCGATGCAAAGTGGCGACAGGGACTCGACTTTGCTAACGTTGTGTCGCGATTTGCAGGAACGCCGTCATCATCGGGCCCGCCGACACTCCCTTCGAAGATGGCACATTCCGTCTTGTCATGCAGTTTGAGGAGCAGTATCCCAACAAGCCGCCCCAAGTCAAGTTCATCAGCCAAATGTTCCACCCCAACGTGTACGCTACGGGCGAGCTGTGCCTGGACATTCTACAAAACAGGTGGAGTCCGACGTACGATGTCGCCGCGGTGCTGACGAGTATCCAAAGGTAGGCGATGGTGAACAAATTGTGTAACAAGTCACGATAAGCTAACCGCGGCACAGTCTTCTCAACGACCCCAACACTGGCTCCCCGGCCAACGTCGAAGCCTCGAACCTTTATAAGGATAACCGCAAAGAGTATACCAAAAGGGTCAGGGAGACGGTAGAGAAGAGCTGGGAGGACTGATGGCGCCGCGGGCGTACCTCCGGACAGACTTTTTCTATATGTAGTCTGGTGCCGGTCATCTACAGCATGTGGCTTGTGAATGGAATGGTGCGTGGTGGGCTTCAAGCAAGATCGCCTGCTGCGACATTGTTCCTCGCAGGACCGAGGCGTTTTTATCTGGCGTTTTGGGCGTCTGTGGACGTGGTTATACCATGGGGTTTCATACACAGTCATGCAGGTTTCGTCGTCTGTTTGATTGCAGGGCGAGCTCGTTAGAAATAGAAAAAAATTCAAAGCATCGTTTGGGATCGACATGAATCGAGTTTGGTGCGCGCATGCGTAGATCAGTTCGAACAGGTCGGTCAGGGCTAGAGAATTCGCGGAGATATAGCAAGCGGTCACAAACACATCTGCTGTTCGTGGACTTGTGAGAATAGAGTCGACATTGGTGGGAATGAATGACGCCGAGGAGGTTATAAAAAGTTTCGAATGGTATCAATGGTCGCGTTGTAGGTAGGCAGGTACGTGCTCGTGTGGTTGTAGCGCATGTGAGAGGGACAGCAGGCCAATGCAACGCCAAAGAGGGGCAATCTCAACAGAGGTACTAGGTACAAGCCAGAGAGTAAACATTGCCCTGGATGTGTGCCAGGCGAGGGGTGTGAAATTTAGACCGTCGGCCGTGCACAATACAGTCTGTATTCCCAGGCTTCAAAACACCAGCAAATTGCCATAAATATTCTATAAGAATAGTGATTAAATTCATTGACATTTAAATCCCACGATTTGAAAATTTTTATATTAAGCACGAGGTGTGTTTGTCCAAATTTCTCTACCTGAAGTATGGCACTTTGGAGGTCGGCAGTCTAATTTTCACACCACATGCCTGGGTGATGGAATGCGACAACCTGTCATGACGGCAATAGAAGCTGCAGCGTGTGATATGCTTTAATGATTCGTATATTCTTCGTTACATGGCCTTGCATAATTATTGATTTTTATTTTTGTTGCCCCCCTTGTTAGCTGCCAAGTTGGCGCAAAGAGCCGCCGACTTGCCAAAATTAACTCACTCCAGAGCCATTACAGGGCTCGGAGCTCGCCATGCCTCCCTGAAAGACACACATACCTGCCCTAAAACCATGTTAGACGTGGCTGAAACAGGTAGAGGCCCCAAACGAAACCTGGATCCTGTGCCTGTGCCGCTGCCAGGCATCACACTCACTCTCCCACCACTTAAACTTTTCAATAACACGCTCTGGTGGTGTACCGCGCGTCTCATCCAGGAACGCCTATCCAGGGATCGTTTTAGGCTTCAATTCTTCTCTGCCCGCCGCCTGCGATATCGCGTAATAACCTCTCGCTCACCCCCTCGCAGCAACGAGCCCGCATACACGCTCCATCTTGACCGCCTGTTGCCCACCACCAGTCGTCCCGCCGCGCCGTCGTACCAAGGTACCACCCGCCCGCCAGCTCAGGAGCCTGCCCGCATTGTTGGGGGGGCTCTGTACCCGCTTCTTCGTCCACCACTCGCCCACGCGTGGCTTGACCAAGGGAAACAATCCCCTTTCCGACATCACCTCTCTTTCTTTTCTAGTTTCTTTAATTTGTTTCCTACACCAAACGGCCTGGATTCGGCCCCGCTGCTATCATCATGTCTGCGGCAAACAGCATCAAGGTCGTCGCGCGCTTTCGTCCCCAGAATCGAATCGAACTCGAGTCTGGGGGCAAGCCCATTGTCGCCTTCCAGGGCGATGATTCCTGCTCGCTCGATGTATGTATCCTCTCGCGATTCTCGGTCCTTTGTCTCTGTTCGTGTGCTCTTGACCCAGGAAGCTGACGCGAATCTCGCCTCTAGTCCAAAGAAGCACAGGGCTCCTTCACGTTCGACAGAGTATTCGATATGGACTGCCAACAACAAGACATTTTCGACTTCTCGATTCGTCCGACTGTCGATGATATCCTCAACGGCTACAATGGAACCGTCTTCGCCTACGGTCAGACCGGTGCCGGTAAATCATACACCATGATGGGCACCAGCATCGACGACGATTCTGGTCGCGGTGTCATTCCCCGCATCGTCGAGCAAATATTCGCCAGCATCATGTCCAGCCCCAGCACAATCGAATACACAGTCCGTGTAAGCTACATGGAAATCTACATGGAAAGAATTCGAGATTTGTTGGCCCCGCAAAACGACAACCTCCCCGTGCACGAGGAGAAGAATCGCGGGGTCTATGTCAAAGGTCTGCTCGAAATCTACGTCTCTAGCGTGCAAGAAGTCTACGAAGTCATGAGACGAGGTGGAAATGCCCGTGCTGTCGCTGCTACAAATATGAACCAAGAGTCCTCACGATCGCATTCTATTTTTGTCATTACAATCACGCAAAAGAATGTCGAGACCGGGTCGGCGAAGAGCGGTCAGCTGTTCTTGGTCGATTTGGCGGGTAGCGAAAAGGTGGGGAAGACTGGCGCCAGCGGCCAAACCCTGGAGGAGGCCAAAAAGATCAATAAGAGTTTGAGTGCTCTCGGCATGGTTATTAATGCCCTTACTGACGGAAAATCTTCTCACGTTCCCTACCGTGACTCAAAATTGACCCGAATCCTTCAAGAGTCCCTTGGTGGCAACAGTCGCACCACCCTCATCATCAACTGTTCCCCCAGCAGCTACAACGATGCGGAGACGCTAAGTACCCTGCGATTCGGTACGAGAGCAAAGAACATCAAGAATAAGGCCAAGGTCAACGCCGAGCTTAGTCCCGCGGAGCTCAAGGCTCTCCTCAAGAAGGCCCAGGGTCAGGTCACCAACTTCGAGTCGTATATTTCGAATCTCGAGTCTGAGATTCAGCAATGGCGTTCCGGAGAGTCGGTTCCCAAGGATCGATGGGCTTTGCCCAGCTCCGACCCGGCCGCGAAGAAGCCTGCCGAGACGAAACAGCCTGCACGCCCATCAACTCCTTCGCGCCTTTCCGCCGAGAACCGATCCGAAACGCCTATTCCTTCCGAGCGCGCCAGCACCCCCGTAATTGCTCTGGAGAAGGATGAGCGTGAGGAGTTTCTCCGCCGCGAGAACGAGCTTCAAGACCAGCTTGCCGAGAGAGAATCGCAGGCTGCCACCGCCGAGAAGCTGCTGCGCGAGACCAAGGAAGAGCTTGCTTTCCTCAAGGAGCACGACAGCAAGACCAGCAAGGAGAATGAGCGTCTCACTACCGAGGTCAACGAATTTAAGATGCAGCTCGAGCGTCTCAGCTTTGAGAGCAAGGAAGCTCAGATCACCATGGATGCACTCAAGGAGGCCAACTCAGAGCTCACCACGGAGCTTGACGAGGTCAAACAGCAGCTTCTCGACGTCAAGATGAGCGCCAAGGAGAATGGTGTTGCCTTTGATGAGAAGGAGAAGAGGAAGGCCGAGAAGATGGCCAAGATGATGGCCGGCTTCGACCTCGGCGGCGATGTCTTCAGCGAAAACGAGAAGCAAATTGCCGAAGCCATCAAGCACATTGATACTCTGCACGAGCACAGCAAGATTGGCGACAACATTGCTCCCGAAGAATTTGAGCAGCTCAAAACCAAGATGATTGAGACGCAAGGCATTGTACGACAGGCTGAACTCTCCATGTACAGCGTACCCGCCAGCGACCTCGATTCGCGCCGTCGCCACGAGCTTGAGGTCCGCTTGGAAGGTCTCCAGCAGGAGTATGAGGACATGTTGACCAAGAACCTGAGTGAGGCCGATATTGAGGAGGTCAAGGCTCGCCTCGAGAGCGCCTTTGCTGGCCGTCAGAACGCCCAGATTCAACTAGTTGAGGACCTCAAGACTGAGGCCTCGCAAAAGGCCGCTGAGAACTCGCGAATGAAGACGCTCATTGATGACCTCCAGCAACGCGTCAAATCGGGTGTTGCCGCGCCCATGGCCAACGGAAAGACGGTCCAGCAGCAGATTGCCGAGTTTGACGTCATGAAGAAGAGCCTGATGAGAGATTTGCAGAACCGCTGCGAGCGTGTTGTGGAGCTTGAAATCTCTCTGGACGAGACTCGTGAGCAGTACAACAACGTTTTGCGGTCATCAAACAACCGTGCTCAGCAGAAGAAGATGGCCTTCCTCGAGCGCAACCTGGAGCAGCTTACGCAAGTCCAACGCCAGCTTGTCGAGCAAAACTCGGCCTTGAAGAAGGAGGTTGCCATTGCCGAGCGCAAACTGATTGCTCGCAACGAGCGTATCCAGAGCCTCGAGGGTCTGCTGCAAGACAGCCAAGAAAAGATGGCTGCTGCCAACCACAAGTACGTTTGTCCTGCACCTTTCGTATCCCACCAGCTAACTAATCTGCCCTCTCCACAGGTTCGAAGTACAACTCGCCTCCGTCAAGGAGCGCCTCGAGGCAGCCAAGGCGGGCAGCACCCGTGGGCTCAACTCGGGCGGTGGCGGCTTCAGCTTCGCTAACGCCGGCAGCCGCATCGCCAAACCTCTTCGCGGCGGCGGTGGTGATGGCCCTGTCGTGCCGACGATCCAAAACATTCAGCAGACGGATGGCGCTGCCAACAACAAGCGCGGAAGCTGGTTCTTTAACAAGTCATAAATGGCCTTGACTGCGCTGCGCGCCTGCCTTTGCCCTCCCAACAAAAGAGACGACGATGACGACGAATGCAATAATGAAACGAGGCCCATATATCCCCCAATTGCGAGGGCGTCATGACGAGAAAAACAACACTTTTCTTCTTTTGTTTTTTTTTAATAATTGTTTTGACACACGGCTGTCTGGTCACAAGTCCTCCTCTTCCCATCTCTCCCTCCACTCACACAGCCTTTTCCTTCTCATACCAGCACACACAACGCACACACATTATATGCGCAAGGGCAACTATGAGAAAAACGCCTTTACGTGTTATAGATAACGGTAGAATATATCATACCCGAGGGTTGAATTCCTCACGGCGGCGTGAATGTTTCGATTTTATAGCAGCTTTTTATAACATTCAACCTTTTTTATATATACCACTTTTTTTACGTCGTCTTTTTTCCCTTGACTTGTCTATTCTCTGGGTGGGATTGTCTTTTTCTTCCCTTTGTCAACCGGCGGGATTATGTTGTGGGTAGGGCAATCAGGTACAAAAAATGTGAGACGAAAATAAGCAGATGCCAAAAGAAATATTCGAGATTCATATGTGCTACAAGTGATGTTTCAGACTAGCTTAACACAACTAAAGTGAATGTGTAGAGATTGGATGTGCACGTGTTTACTACAGCTTGCAGTATCCCCTCGTCTCTTGCGTATAGTATATTATCCGTCACGGGCTTACAGCTCATCGCCGCCGTCACCAGAAGACTTCTGGACCAGCAGGAGGAACTCGGGAATGGCGACGGCAATGATGAGAGCGTAGACGCCCAAGGTGACGAGGAAAGCCTTGATGTACAGGGTGATGAGGCGGCGCCATCCGGCACGGCTAAACGTCGCCCAAGCCTCGGTGATGGTGGCGTAGCCGCGGCCGCCTGCGACGGCAGGCTCGACCTTGCCCTGGAAGGAGCGGTCAAAGGGGATGATGGCGTCGTCCTCGGGCGGGAGCAGCGAGGCCTGGACGCGGACGACGATGACGTGCGTGGGGATGATGAGGGCGATGCCCAAAAAGGCCGAGGTGACGGCGATGACGGCGACCTTGACGAGGTCAGCGGTGGTGACGTCGCTGACGTCGGTGCGGCCGCCGCCCTTGAGCTCGGGCAGGTTGACGCCCATGACCTGGAACAGGACCGTGGGCACCCAGCGGACGACCTCGAGGGCGAGCCAGTTGAGCAGGATGGGCCGCCAGGTGGCGTCAAAGGCGCGCTTGAAGGAGGGCAGGCGGCGAAAGTGCGAGACGGGCACGGGGTGGGTCATGACGATGTGCACCCAGGCGGTCGAGAACTGGACCAGGGTCAGGGAGGCGAGGAGGGTGGCGAGGGGCGTGAAGTAGAGGCCGAGGGCCTGGGTGAAGATCTCGACGAGGACGACGGTCATGAGGTACTGGATGAGCTGGAAGAGGATGCCGCGGAAGAAGCCCTTGAAGCCGGCGACGGCGTAGAGGAGGCGGGTGACGGCGCGGAGGGACGAGGTGACGGTTCGGGGCGCACCGTCGGTCGGGCGGGCGTCGCGGCCGGCGGCGTCGTGGACGTGCTCCTCGTCGGCGGAGAGGGGAGCGTAGGCGGGCGGGTTCTCATCCTCGATCATGGAGAAGATGGGGTAGATGGTGCTGACGGTATACTCGGCCTGGGATTTGGCGGGCGTTGGTTAGAGACGGGATAGTTGGAAAAGATGGCAGGTAGAGAGCAAGCCATTATTTGATGGAGCAGATGTTGCAGGTACATACAAAGAAGAGGAGAGGGACAAAGACGATGAGGTCAATCAGAATGACCCAGAGCGACCACGCGGGCAGCTCATAGTTGATGTTGCCATCCTCGACGGTGCGCCGAAAGATGGGCACGCTGTTGGCAAGCATGGCGACAGCGGCGGTTGTCGTTTGTGTAGATCTAATGATGCCTTCAGTGAAGAGGACCAGTTCGATACTGAAGCAAAATGCTGCCGATACGTAGCAATAGTTTAGACAAAAAGAAGAAAATACGTCTGATTTTGGTTGATCGACGATTAAGAAAAGAGAATAGATGGATTCGCAGAGTGGCAGAGCGGCGGAGGTGGTGTGGGGGAAGGATATATGGAAAGGGTGGTGGAGTGGCGCAGCATTACGCCAGACTCGACAAGGCTGCAGCTGCGCTGCGGTCACCACAATGCAAGGTTCTACACAAGAACAAGGCACCACTGAACCGCTGAGGCTTTCGAGTGGCGGAATTAGCGGGTTCACGGAGGGTTTTCAGGCCGTTTCACTGGATTGCGCAACACTTGATACGGAGAAGCTAGCTAGGCAGAGGTACATAGGTTTTCATGTGGAGAGCTGCAAGGGAGCAGCACCCGTGTTGCCTCGCACCAGCACATCCTAATAGTTAATGCACGGCCGTGACACCCAGTCAGCAGCGCGAAAAGTGGCTACCTCTTTAGTTTCCTGGGCCGCGCACCACGGCTACGTCAGTCGTCTGTCTGCCTTTTGGTACCATTTGTTCCCTTGATAGGCTATCATAGTCTCGTTGAAACAGCTGCTACTTGGCTGTGACAGGTGGACTGCCAGCCACGCTTGTTCGAGAAAGCTCTCAGCCTTATAGAACCATTCATTTCCCTGCCATCTGCACTGCCGACGGATTAATATGTGAACGGTGATAAGGGTGATAATGATGCTGAGCATTTTGGCCTTCACCGACATTTAATGCTGCTCTTGCACCGGAGCGGAATCTATTTCGCGTTGGACAGCGCAGCTGCATCTTGTTAGCTGTGGATGCATAACCAAGATCAACGTTGGCGACTTGCTAAATTGAGCAGTCCAACTGGCTTCCCACCGTGGTGCCGGCAGCGGTGGTTTGGGAGCAAACTTTTCCATGCTCCCGCTGCTGCTCCTTTTCCGCAAACCAAGTTTGGCCTTGAGCCCGTACGTCCGAATCCTGGCAAGGGTTGGACTCTGACCATCTTTCCCGACGCTGTCTTTTGGTACTAGCGCAGACTCTGAGGCGGTATCAGCAAGGATGTACATTTCCAGCGACATTTTCACGGCAAACAAAACAGCCAGAAATACATCGATCTTGATCTTACAAAAGAGCAGACCTGCTCCCAAGATTGCGCGGGAGCTGACGACTTTATACTACTCGCTCGCAAATGTTTACTCCGAGCCGTCGCGCCAGCAGCCGTCGCAGCTAGCAAATCACTGCAGAAATCGGGAAAAGAAACTTAAAACAACAGCGGTAAAACATACTCAGCCATTTTGTCACCCCCCTCCCAGCCCGCTGGCGGCTGGCCGGTCTGGGAATGGCGTCGAATCCCCAGGATCTGATAACGACAAGGCTTCGGAAACCCGAGCTGCTGCACGTGTTTCCTACCAGCACGTCGAGTTGTAGCGGAGGGGATCAGCGTAACCCATGTAATAACGTGCAGAAAGCCGAATGGCGTTAATAAAGCACCTTCACGCTAAGTAGTCATGAGTCACAAAAGACATGTTGATTCTCGAACCAGGCTCGTCTGAATACCAGCATTGCTGGGGGGACTCCGCTCGGCATGGATACTCCAAAACATTTCTCGGAGTCCGGCAGCGGGCCCATTGTGCCATTTCGGTGCAGCCTTGCTGCTTGCTCGCACGCTTCGCTGCCCGCATTTCGGCGTGAAGATTCGATCTCCGGTCGTTATCAATCAGTCCTGGTATCCGCTATGGCACCTGTTGTGCCTGCCTCGGCCTCGCCCAGTGCTTGTCTATTATATAAATGTAATGCATCTCCTCCTCTGATCTGAAGTCAGCTCGACATGCCGATTAGTTATGTCGTCAGAAGAGAAAGCCGTCGAAACCGCGGCAAACGCCGCCGCTGCATCTGACTTTGATCACGAACAGGCACGCCTCACCCTTCTGCTAAAAGAGCATGGCGTACGCAAATGTCAATCAGCATGAAATTGAACAAGTCCGCTGACCTTTTACTCTGTAGGCCACCTGGGAGTCTGCGGACGACGCGCATGATCCTTACAACTGGTCAACATGGCGCAAGGTTTCCATCGCCCTCGTCGTGTCCCTCGGCCAGCTCATCACGCTCATGTCGGCAAGCATGATGGCTCCTGCGCTTGAGAAAATTGGACGCGATTTGCGTCTCAGCAGCTCCGTCACGCAGATCCTGTTTTCCATCTATGTCCTCGGCCTCGCCTTTGCTCCGTTCCTCATCGCTGCGCTATCCGAGATGTACGGCCGGCGGCCGGTCTGGATTGCCAGCAACTTGTTTTATATATTCTGGAACACAATGTGTCCCGTTGGGCCATCGGTCGCGCTCATGGCGATTGGTCGCTTCCTGGCTGGGTCCGGTGCGAGTTGCGGTATCACGGTAAGGGCCTGCTTCTCCCATGTCGTTCTCAGTCAGCTGCAGCTGCTAATGCTACACAGCTCACCGGACCAGTTCTTGCAGACATGTTCCGAGCGGAAGAGCGCGGACGTTCAATTGCACTCGCGACCTTTTTTCCGTACCTAGGCCCTGCGCTAGGCCCTATCGTGGGCGGCCTTACATCGCAGCACTTACCGTGGAGGTGGCTGTTTTGGATCTTGTCCATATTTGACTCAGTAATCCTGATGTTAGGGTTCTTCATTCTCTCAGAAACGTGCACACCAGTGCTTCTAGCGAAGAAAGCTGCCAAGATGCGGGGAGAGAGTGAGTCGCCCTCCGTCCGCAAGTGGACATTTCAGAATGCAGCCGCCTTTCTTCATGATCTTCGAAAAAGGCTCGGCGCGAATCTTCTGAGACCACTAGCCCTTTTGGTCCATCGGCCGGCGATCCAAGTGATTGCGATCGTTATGGCGCTCGACTTTGCCGTCTACTTTCTATTGCTGTCCACGTACGCCACGCTGTGGATTGATCGCTATAACGAGTCCGAGACCATCAGCAGTCTTAATTATATAGCCTTGGCTGTCGGTACGATCACGGCATCCCAAGCGGGGGGTCCCCTAATGGACCGGCTCTACGCGAGAATGAAGCTTCGCAACGAAGGCAACGGTGTGCCCGAGTTTCGTGTCCCGTTTATGATTCCCGGTATTATCTTGATGCCTGTCGGCATATTCCTCACCGGTTGGGCGGCAGAGAAGCATCTACACTGGATGGTTGTAAACGTGGGGGCTACCATCTTTGTGTGCGGCAGCTTCATCCTTAGCCAGGGCATGCTGGCGTACCTTCTAGACGAATTCAAGCACGCTGCTTCGGCTAACGCCGCAGCGCGCATGCTCTCCAATATCCTTGCTTTTGTATTTCCCATCTTTGCACCTGCCATGTACAAGACGCTGGGCTATGGGTGGGGCAATACGGTCTTGGGCTTTATTTGCGTTGTCATGGGCTTTCCGATTCCTGTGCTGCTATGGGTATATGGCGCTCGCCTGAGGGCTTTGGGACGATCAGAGTAATACATTCTGCTTCAACTGAATCCATATTGAAGTGCGTGGCCAACAGTGTACAAGCAAGCCCTACAGTACGCCAGACGCTTCTACATGGTGAAGTCCCAGCGCAACCATTGCTGTCAGCTAGCCTACAAGCGATGAATCTTGCTAGGCTCTTTTTCTGCCACTTGTTACACCATATTTTTATCATAGGCAGGCTTGTTAATTCTTAACTATAAGTGCACTAAGATCGTTATCTACTTCATGGGTCCGAGTATACGGCAAGCTGAGCTGCAACGGCGCCACTATAATGACATGCTTACAAACCACATAGTCCACAAACGACTTCAGCCCTACACCTTCACCACCGTGCTTTTGCGCGCAAAAACGAAATGGCGTTCATGCTCTCTTCTGAAGAAATAGGCGACGGTCTGCCTGTCCTGATCATTCATGGATGGGAGCTGTCTGGCAAAGCCGACCAGGCCGACTTCGAGCCCATCTTTGCCAAGCAGTCCGGCCTGCGCCGGATCTATGTAGATCTCCCAGGCATGGGCAACACGCCCGCCAATGGCGTGCAAAATTTGGATGAAATTTTCCACCATCTTGTGCAGTTCATCGATGCACGCCTCGGAAAATCAAAATTTTCCGTCATTGGCTCATCGTGCGGTGGCTATCTCGCCCGCGCTGTAGCTCAGAAATACGCGGACCAAGTTGATGGTTTGCTACTGAGAGTGCCGCTCATTGAGCCAAGTGATACCAAGCGTGACCTTGATACGATAAAGCCGCTGGTGGAAGATGCGCCGCTCATGGCCGCCATCTCCGAAAGCGACAAGAGCCTGCTTGGAACCGTTGTCGTTCAGACAGCGGCGTACATTGCCGCTTTCAAGCACAAGATCTTGAGCGTATACCAGCCCGCAGTCGACGCTTCGGATAGCAAAGCACTCGGCTTCATCCGGAACGATCCTCAGCGATATCAGCTCTCGTGGTCGCTCGACGACCGAAACGTCAAATTCCCGGCACCGACACTGATTTTGTGCGGTCGGCAGGATGACAGTGTTGGATACCGGGACAGCCTTCGCCTGCTGGAGCTGTATCAGCGTTCAACTTATGCAGTGTTGGACCGTGCGACACATGGCTTGCCCATTGATGAGAATGGTCTGTTTGAGGCTCTAGTCACCGACTGGATAATACGAGTACAGGAATGGAGGACCACAGCCAAAGAAGAGTGATTTTTTTTCTTCAAAGCTTTAGACAAATAAGATTTTAAAAGCTAATACAACTTCGATCGGCAGGCGCATTGTGGCAATTTCGTTTGACTCTGTGAGCTCATAGGTACAATGTTCGCCGAATTGGTTAGTTATATCATAGCGCCGCCCTCAGCCTTACATCAAGAACTTACAGTATTGAGGTTAACCCTGGTAAAATATTACAAGGGCTAATAAAGCGAACTCCTCCAGTGGCCTCATAAACAACAACCAGATTTGCTGCCATCGTACCTGATATAGTGGGGGCCTGGCTGCGGGAGCTTCTCGCCAATTTGGTCCTGAAGCTACGCACCAATTTGGCAGCTCACATCACCCCGCGCATGTCACCTCGCCGATCAGAAACGGTGTCGCCCGACCAAATTATTTCTTTTTTCTGGCCTCAAATAAGACTTGACGATGTCTGCATCGTCAATACCGAATCTACTCTCCTTAAGAGGGGGTCGCGGAGGTAGAGGTGGCTTTCGCTCACGGCGAGGTGGCGGTCCTGGCGCTGGCGCCCATCATGACTCCACGATCCAGGGAACGGACACGGATGCCGCAGTCTCACGGCTCAGCGCTGTCGATGTTGGCTACCTCGAAGACCCATACGCGACCCTTTTCGTGTCACGTATGGACGGGCCTCCTCAGAGAAGATTTCCTATCATCAATCGAGGTATGCAGCGCGGTACTTCCGGGAAGCTTGAGACGACCAGCTGACACTGTCGCAGGCACATACACACGCACCTCTGCTATTGATACATTGATTCAGTCATTTCTATCATCTGCGACAGGGGAAGCAGGACCAACCCCAGAGAGGCAGATTATTTCACTAGGAGCTGGCACAGATACTCGTCCGTTCCGCCTCTTTGCAGGCAACTCTCACACCAAAATCACATATCACGAAATTGACTTTGATGTCACGAGCCGTCGAAAGCTCCAATTAGTTCAGGGAAACCCACAACTATCGCGCATATTAACCAGCTCTGCGGCAAAAGGTCCCCAAATCTGGACAGCCCGCCCTTTCCAAGGTGGCGAGTACTATTGCCATGGCATGGATCTGCGGACACTCGACAACAGCATGACCGAGGCGCTAGAGGGCCTCCGAACAGATATTCCTACATTGATATTATCCGAGTGCTGTCTGTGCTATTTGAAGATTGAAGAGGCAGAGAGAGTCCTGCGATACTTCACGTCGAGGATAGCCAATGTCGCCACCATAATCTACGAGCCGGTGCATCTCGACGATGCCTTTGGCAACACCATGGTGTCTAATCTTGCCGCGCGCAATATACAAATGCCTGGCATGGACCGCTACCGAAATGCGAAAGATCAGATCCAGCGCTTGCGCGACGCTGGATTTGGCGCTGCGGAATGCAAGTCGGTTGAGGCTATCTGGGAGTCGTGGATTGATGCCGCCGAAAAGGAGCGCGTGGACCAGCTGGAGGGTTTGGATGAAGTAGAAGAATGGAAACTGCTCGCTGGCCATTATATAGTTGTTTGGGGTGTAAAAGGCGAAGGGCTGGGGACGCTTCTGCGTTCAAGTACATAGTGACAGTGTTGGCGATATTGACGTCAAAGTGTTACTACCTAGCACAACGCACGAAAATAAAATATACCAAACGACCAGAAAGACCTATGTCCAACACTAAACCAAGAAATCCATATGCAACAATATACGTTTTTCGCCATGTTAAGAAAATTATCCTTTACACAGTTAGGTCACGTGGGGCCATTGTAGACAGCGCTGATGCCGCGCGACGCCAATCAAGATAGTACTATCTCCAGTCCATATCGACGACAGCATCCGCAGCCTGCCACGGACCCGATTGTCTACCGCTGGGATACCAGGTGGAACATTCGCCTGACGCATCATTTTCGACGCTCCTTCGCATCGAGTTCCCCGAGCCGCGACGCGCGGCGTACACTCATTTCGCGACTCCTCCTTCACCAGCCCGACCGACGGCATCCGTCACATTCATTATTTCGAGGCGCAATCTTTGTTTGGGGTTAGACGACATCATTATACCGGTCGAAATCATTGATAATCATTCGGTAACAACCGACGCAATTTGCCGACAGCGCAACACTACACTCCTCTTGGCCCTTTCGTAGTCCAGGCCGGACCAGTCGTCATCATGGCGGACGCCAGGGACAAGATGTACAAGTACCGCCAGGAAATCAGTCAGGTAAGCGATATCCGTGCTCTTCATTCGATCTGATGAAGGCGCTTCGACCGATCGTGGTCAGTGCAAACGGGCGATGGGGGCGAGACCACCGAGATGCGGGGAACGAGTCTTGCCAGCTGGCGCAAACCGTCTGCCAGCTGCGAGCTGCGCTGCATCGCGCGGACGTCAAACAGCAGAGTGTTGATCATGGGCTCTGGCCGTTTGCTTGAAACTACACTGTATAAAACGTGCTCGACTCTCAAAGTGCCATTCCCAGAGCTGTTGCGATCAAAAATGACCACGGACACGCTCTCCGCATTCACCTCGGAAGACATGGCCTCCGTCGTGACCTACCCTGACTGCACTCCCTCGCCTGAATCATTTAGAAGAACTCTCCTTGACACGTTTGGACAGATGATGTACGTTTCTGGCGAGACTGGTGAGCCTTCCGTCGAAACCACCAGCATTATCGAAGACATTGTGCGACAACAAGTTATTGAACTGGTACGATACACATAGCACTGCATCTTCCTCCTTGAAGCACCAAATTAACAGGCATTGCGCAGCTACGAAACTGCACAGAGCTGGCCTCTCGTCGCGGCTCCAAATCCATCAGCACCAACGACCTCATTTTCCAGATCCGCCACGACCAAGCCAAGGTTTCCCGTCTGCGCACCTTCCTCTCGTGGAAGGACGTCCGCAAGAACATCAAAGATTCTGACGACAAGGGCGCCGACGCAGACCTGGCCGCCGGCGACGACCCCAGCAACGTCGCTGGCCCCGTTGACGAAGCCGCCAAGAAGAACAAGAAGGCCAAGGTCGGCCTGCCGTGGGAGCCGGCCTCCTTCTACAATGTCGAGGTGCCCGAGCGCGACGACGAGGAGGACGACGAGGAAGAGGAGATGAACTACATCACCCTGCAGCGCCTGCGCAAGGCCGACGAGCGCACCAAGGTCATGACCAGGGAGGAGTACGTCACCTGGTCCGAGTACCGCCAGGCTTCCTTCACCTGGCGCAAGGGCAAGCGCTTCCGCGAGTGGGCCGGCTTCGGCATCGTCACCGACAGCAAGCCGTCCGACGACATTGTCGACATCCTGGGCTTTCTGACATTTGAGATGGTCCAGACCCTGACCGAGATGGCCCTCAAGGCCAAGGAGCAGGAGGACATGGCCCGCGCGCAAAACGGCGGCGACAACCAGGGCACCAAGAAGCGCAAGCACCAGCACGGCCTGTTTGATCCCCCCAGCGAGGGCCGTATGCCGATTGAGCCGCGGCACGTCCAGGAGGCGTTTCGCAGGTTTCAGCAGCGGCCCAAGAAGACGCGCGCCATGCTCAACCAGACCCGCATGGCGCAGAAGACGCCCCTCAACATCTTTTAAGCTGCGGGCCTCGCTTTGTACTACAACGCTGTCTGTATGTTGTTGAAGTATCCTTTTTTTGAGATGGGGCTTGTTTTCAATGCATGGCGCTCTGGGAGAAATGGGGTTTCGGGAATTTGGTTTAATCTGGCGTTGGAGGGATGTACGAGTTGACTGCTACGGCATTATGTGATTTTGTAGTTATTTGATGAATGAACAGCGTTGATTTTTTTCTTCATGCAAGTATACCACGTTTCTATGCAGTTTACCTGTGAACACTGTGTACATTATCACGGCCGTCTCTCGCTTCCAACAGTGAATGCTCTGCTGCGTACGGCCGCGTTATTCTCCCGCAGCCGTGTGCCAACGCGCTGCAAACTCACAGGTATATCTTCCACCGCGTCTTCGTCGTCATCGACGACAACCGCCTCGCTGTCTCCGCCCGCGCCGCTCTCCAAGTCCCTCGCGCCCTGCAAGTGCTGTGCCTGCAGTCGATTGTCTGGACGATCCGTGACGGTCGTCGCGCGCGACCGTCTCGTGCCGCCCACCATGTCCGCCACGCTCACCTCTGGATATGCTTCCTCTTCTTCTTCTCCAGCAGCCGGCTCTGCCTGATTCGGAGCGCGGCCTGCCGAAGACTGCTCCGCCGCCGCCGCCGCCGCCGCCGCCCCGTCCATGTGCTGCATGTACTGCCGATAGTTGGGCGTCTCAAGCATGCCGCGCCGAAACGCATTGACGCCGACGAGCAGCTTCACTAGGTCGGTCAGCTCCTCGAGGTACTCGATAATCTCCATCTGACCCGAGGTGCTCGCGTTCCAGGACAAAAACTTGCGCTTCGTGATGATGCTGGCGGTCGACTCGTCCCGCTCGAGCCGGCTGGCGACGTAGCGGCGCAGGGCCGACGTGGAGCCCTTGGCGCTCTCAGCGTCGAGAATCTCGCGCACGCGGTTGATGAGGCGCAGCTGCGCGAGGCGGGCCGAGGGCAGAAACTGCGGCAGGGGGAGCCACGTGGTGAGGGCCTCGTGGACGGAGAAGAGGATCAGGTTGCAGCTGCCCATGACGTTTCGCCGGTAGGCGTACACGCGGGGGTTCAAATCCTCGAGGATGGAGGAGCCGTACTCGCGACGCAGCTGAACCACGCTGTTCATGCGGTCGGTGATTTGATGCAGCACATATATGATTTCGCTGTAGATGGGCGCGAGGGGCTTGAAGCTCCCCTTCAGTCGAGGTTCCGTGAGGCAGGATGGCAGGTACGTCTCCGCTGCCGTCAGACAGCTTTGTGCCTTGTCGCGGGCTCGCTTGAATCGACTGTAGAGTTTCCGCGAGCGAAAGTTGGGACGTTCTGGGTGGTCAATGCCTACCGCGATGACGGCCTGCATATTTTGCACGTGGCACACAGCATCCGAAAGTGAGTCTACGAGACGGTCTCTAGCCCGCACAGGATAGATGAAGATCTCGATGAGTACAGCCACGACGCCACCAATGATGAACGCGACAAGGCGTTTATAAAACACCTCGTAACCAGGTGCGGCGGTATTGACGGCAGCTAAAGAAAAAAGGTGAGCAGGGGTGTCTAAGAGAGAGAGCACGGTTCAAACTTACACAATGCAACGACGGCCATGGAAATGATTGAAATCATTCCTGCCTTGACATACTTGGTTGTGACTTGAATGTAGATGGATGGCACAATGCCAAAAAGTACGACGGCCACCACGCCCGCTCTGTTTCCGCGAGCAATCTCATAGGAGAGATAGCCAATGACGCCACCAAATACAACGCCAAAAAGTCGGATGAAGAAGACGATGAGTGATGTTCCGATGGCGAGCTCAAAAACGAGAATCAGCTGCAGCGGGGCCCATATGCCACGAACTTCGGAATACCACTGATTCCAAGAAGGTACAAGCGCCGGCCAAGTGACAAGAAACAAAGCGATGGAAAGCTTGGCAGAGTAGACGAGGTCTTCCGAATTTTGGGCCCATTCTAGAACGTCTGCTGCAGCGTGTCGAAGACGCTGGAACCGTGTATGCTCGTTTCGAGTCTCAGTCGCGTGGTTCTGTTGCTGATCATGATGCATACTACTTGAAACGGGGCTGAGAATATCCCCGTCCACTGATCTGGCGCGATGCATATTTTCCGTCGAAACGTTTTGCGCGGCCGCCGAATTCAACTCCTTTGGCGCGTCGCTGTCGTTGCGGCCGGAGCCTGGGCCGGTATCAGTGGCAGATGTGCTAGGATCATTGCCTCCGCTCGACAGCCACTGCCGTAAGCTGGCAAACTTGGGTAGCCAGAGGCGCGACCTGCTGTTGCGCTGCTGCCTGAGCTCAACAAGCGTGCGCGAGTGCCGGAGCATGAGCATGACTTGGGCGGCCGACTGGCGCAGAGCCAGGATGAAGGAGGAAATGAGAAAAGTTTCCATGCGTGGCATGAAGTCGAGAGCATGGCCATCAGGATCTGTGGCAGCTTGTTTGAGCGCTTCGGCAGACTCGGCATCAAAGGTGACCATGGCATCCGCAAACCGGTCTATATTGGCATCCAGCTCCGCTAAAGATATCGAATGGGGCGCAGTCTCACCCGACGGCAATTTTGTGACCTGTAGACAATACGCCAAACACATTGTAAGAGACTTGACTGCTTCTTTGACGGAAAGGTGGAGATTCATCACTGGATCTCGAATGCAGAGCAGAATGTGCTCGACCAGTTCGGCACTGCCGGCTTCAATTTCCTTGATTGGTCTGACGTCTTCCGCTTGTTTGTTTCGGCCTGGCTTTCGTTTCCGAACTTTGCCGGATTTGGAGGTGCTGGGGGATGATTGTGACGTAACAGACATCACATTGGTAGTGTGTGCTTTAACTGGTGTTGGTTTTGTAGCACTTGCACCAAGCAAGACAAACTTGTTTTCGCAGGCACCAATCACTGTTATAATGCCCTGGATAAGATTGGTCATTGAGTTCATGGTGATTGGCCGCATGGAGTCAGGAGGTAGCTTTGATAAAGATATCTCAAAGTTGACCTCATCCTGTGCTGCGCGACAAGCGCGTAACTGGGAGCGAATCTTGGTCTTGCTCTCTGTCAAGCTGGCCAAAGAGGTGAGCTCGATGGGCACTTTGGATTGTTTGCTAGGCGCTCTGAACGGGTTCGGAAATTGGGCAGCAAAGGAACACCATCTTCGGCCTGTTAGAACTCGCTTAATAAACGGGAGTGAAGCGGCCGAAGCCCGACTTTTGCGCGAGGTTGAGCTGTACAAGCGAGCACGCTGCTGTCTAACCTCCTCGCAGTCTCCTCCCGGCGTAACAAACCAGTACGTAGAGCGAGCAAGGGCTTCCATAGCCTCCGAGATTGTGGTAATTGTGGCGTCTCCCAGATAACTGCTAGACAGCTCGGGAAATAGAGCAAGGTTGGCGAGCAAGGACACTGCAGCCCCCAGACAGACTGGAACGTATATGTGTGTAAACAGCCTCGTGGTCTCATTTGTCGGTGCTTGCACGGTAATAATCACAACGACCAGCATGAAGAGCACAAAGTTGAAGAGCCGCGGGCTGTGCGACCGGACGAAACCGTGCAGGAGCGCGGCCACCAGCAGGAACACGCCGCGAATCGCGTAGGCGGCCATGGGATTCCCATCCACCACGAGGTTCGCCAGGAACAGTCCCAGCAGCGACCAGACGGCGCCGAGAAAGGCGCCGAGGAGAATCATGAGCAGCGACTCAATCATGAGGCCCATGCGCTGGCCCGGGTGGCCAAAGACGACGACCATGGGGATGAGGAAGGTCTCGCGGCCCTTGAAGTGCGGCAGGATGGCAAGGATCAGGGCGACGACGGACGCAATCGAGTACTTGAGGATGCGCTGCCACGGCTGGTTCGTCTGCACGTCGCCCCAGAGGACGCGCACGGCGGTCCGGAACGGGTTGCTGGCGGCCATGCTGGGCTGGTGGTCACCATTGCCTTCTTTTTCCTTCAGGATAAACCACTAGGGTTCTGGAGTTGCGCGGCGGCGGGCCAGCGGGCAGACAGCCCTACAGTATAATTCAAGGAAATTCCATAAAATGGCGCTGAAGCAATCTCGCGGTCTTGACCGCGTTTTGTATGAGGAAAGAGCCGTCGTAAGTGATGCCAAGGTGCAAAGACTCGGATGAGGTCATGGGCTGCTCAAATCTTGATGTTACCCGCTGCTAGTGGCCCCCAATGCTAGGCCCCGTCCATCCCATCTGCATGCAGTGGAGGCGTCTATCAACGGTAGTTGTCGGCACACGTTTAGTGTCCATTACTTGGCAAACAAATAGAGGCTGTGGCCGTATATTCCCCAGAAAATCACGAAATCGTCGTTTGTAGAAAAGACAGGTCTCGGTTGTGACGGTTGGAAGTCTCAACGGTCTGGTCTTTTCCCGTGTCTTACCCTTCCAGCTACCTACACGTACCATCTACCTAGTGTACCAAGGGTAACCATCGTGCAAAAGCGGTGCCTGTCCACGCACTTTTTTCTTTCAGATCTAGCATTTGAGAAGCAAGAGTGTCTATTTCTGGTAGTATTCCACAAATGCATGGTAGACTCGACGTTGTGGCGTCATTCAACGGCTTTCTGCATCGTCTTAAAGCCGGGCCTTGTGCATGTACCTTTGTACAGCGGTCCAGAACCACCCCACCAAAGTCGCGACGCTGCATCTCCGAATCGCACCAGCACTACCCACGTTCTCACCCCTCCAAATCTTCCATCCATCACGAGCCGCATTGCCGACGCGCCTCCATCGTCGTGCGAGATACCTTGCGAACCCAATCGCTCCGACAGCGTCACTTCCGCGGCACATCAGGCACCTCGCGACCACGTCCGCGTGGCTACAAGCCTCTACCACCCCCCCTTTACCAAAGCTCCCGATTCCGAACCGCCTTACGATGCTTTCCTATATTCTCATTCAAAACCGACAGTTCGTCTCTCCCTCTTTTCGCTCGAATAAACACGCACGGCTTTTTGGACTTTGTCACTAACACAATGCGCCGCCCAACCCAACAGAGGCAAGACCCGTCTGGCCAAGTGGTACGCACCCTTCAGCGACGAGGAAAAGATCAAGCTCAAGGGCGAGGTGCACCGGCTCGTCGCGCCGCGCGACCAAAAGTACCAGTCCAACTTTGTCGAGTTCCGTAACCACAAGATCGTCTACCGCCGGTACGCGGGTCTCTTCTTCTGCGTCTGCGTCGACACAAACGACAATGAGCTGGCCTACCTCGAGGCTATCCACTTCTTCGTCGAGGTCCTCGACGCCTTCTTCGGCAACGTCTCTGAGCTCGATCTCGTCTTCAACTTTTACAAGGTGTACGCCATCCTCGATGAGGTCTTCCTCGCCGGCGAGATTGAGGAGACGAGCAAACAGGCCGTTCTAACCAGGCTTGAGCACTTGGACAAGCTGGAATAAATGCCTAAGACAAAGATCAATCATGGATCGAGAAAAGAAAATTACGAAAACAATCGAAGCGAAAAAGTAGCAGAGCTTTCTTCGCAAAGTACATTGCGTCCTTTTAGTATATACTCTGCTGGCATATTCGGAGTTGCGGTGTTTGGGTCCATATCTCGGAGCAGCCAGTCATGGCACAGATTCGTTTCCATTTCAATATATTGCCTCTATTTCAAACTAACAACTTGAATCGTAGACCTGCAAATCTATACGCAACCAAGTACTCCGCCACGTATTCCCTACCAAAATGATATATACTACACTCATCAACCCTCAAACATACTCAACTTTCGGGCGCCGGGCGTCGCGTTCGCTCACTCATATCCTAAACAAGAGGATTGAATGGGTCGTACTCTTCCCATGTCCAATACCCCTGTGGCTGGCTTGTATCGGAAAAATTGCCCCAGGAGTCTAAGGCCACTGGCCGGTTCGTTTGATGGACCCAGACATTCGGTCTCCGTCTAAATAAGCGAGCCACTCGTGGATGATACTCGGCCAGTGGTTTGTCCAAGTTTTGCTGTGGAACAAGGACAGTTCGTTGAGACAACGGACTGGAGTGCATTCTGGGATAAGGCGCCACGCGACCTAAGCCGATGTTGGGGGATAATTCAGGCGGCTGCGTGAATTGCTGTGAATGCTGCGGCGTGTAGTGCTGCTGACGGTTCTGCGCTTGCTGCAATACCTGGAGCTGAGGCGGCTGGTAATTCTGCTGTCCCGGAACTTTCAACGCACTGGGTACGCGGGACTGGCGCAGGTTTCCGTTTTCTTTGTTCACTGGCTGCAAAATATCCCCAGGCGCACCAAAGTGGCTCAGTGATTCGTTCCGGACGGTGGTGCTAACAAGACGCTGATGCATGGGAAGCGGCTTCAATGGAAGCGGCGCATTCGCTTGCTTGGTCTCCACTGCTTGGTTGGCAGGCTGTGCCGAGATTTCAACAACATCGTCATCCTAAATTTAAGTTAGTATTATGTAAACACGTTGTCTCTTCTTCTCACCTCTTCCTAAGGAGAAAGGCGGCCGTCCTCAGCCTCCCGCCAATTGGCGAAGCTATGGTTTGCTCTCTTGCTGGCTTCGGAGATGATTGCACCGAACTTGGCGCTTCTAGACTGTCCAAATGTTGCTGAAGATGTTTCTCTGGCCAGATCTTCTACTGCCTTGGCGGTGATGGGAACTTTTATCTGCGCAGCTGATGTCTTGGCATGCTGTATGAGCTGGTTTTGCACAGAATTGATCTGCCAGCTCTGCTTCTGCATTTGCTTCTGCATTTGCTTCTGCATTTGCGGTTGCACAGAGGGTGGAGGTGGCGCTGGGCTACGGCTACGCCCAACCGAAATCACTCGTGGTGGGGGCGTTGGTGATCTATCTTCAATCTTAATTGGAGTTGGATGCCTCTGAGCCGGTGCACTTGGCTGCTTCGCAGCTCGTGTCTCGCGATTTGTCGCAGTGTCATGACGTGGGCTCCAGTGTGAGCTACCTCCCGAAGGACGCGGGGGATTCTCTATGGATAAAGTTTAGTGTCGGCAAACCTGCAAAGAGAATGACTTGCACTCACGTCCAAAATCGAAGCAAAAGCCCTCATGTCTCCAGGGTGCCTCGTATTCCTCTCTAGCGCCGCGTGCCGCATATTGAAAGGAAAACAAGCTCGTTTCCCTCTGGTTAGGAGACTTGGAGTGAAAATCTCGTCGCGCAAGCGGTACAGGCTGAGGAAAACTCGGCACCGGCTGACGGAAAGGTGAGCCAGATATTCCTTTGGCAGCGTTGCTGGCCTTGTGCCTTTTGGAAACTGGCGACGAGACTCCTCCGCAACGCTTCCTATCGACCGCACGCTCGTCGGAGCAAGCTCGCTCTTCGAAAACAGCATGCTTACGCTTGGCAATGAGGGCAGTCGGAAATTGGTTCGTAATGGAAGAGCCAATCTTCGTGTGCAATGCAGCAGGAGACGATCCTCTGGCCCGTGGAATCGGCGCAAACATGGTCTGGGCATTGGTCCATGCAACGCGAGCCATCTCCCGCGTGCATCCAATGCCCCAAAGATATACACACCATTTCTCCATGACCGTGTGCAAATCCTTTGGGAGAATATTGAATGCCTTTTCCCAGAGCCATGCTGTATAAATAGAGAGGGTGTTGCGTACCGTAAGGCTGTACTGTGCATTGGCGAAACGCTTCTCAAGCGTCTCTTGTCTCATCTGGGCCAAGTCGCGGAGGTTGCGCAGGCCGCTGCAGCCCAGACGGTCGCGAGCATTCAAAAGAAGATCGTTTAAACGATCCATCTTGCATTTATAGTAGAGGTTCGGAAAACCGCAGGCAGTCGATTGAACAATGAGCCGTTTCTTAAGTGGAAAGAAAAGGAACTGGCGAGTCCATGACTGATTTTGGGCGAGGGTCTTTGTTTGTTTCTTCTGTTGCTGTTTTCCAAATCAAAAACGGTGGATTTTCGCTATTGTTTGTTTCCTCGTTCCTCTTGCCGAAGCGTTGCCAGCTGGCAGCTGCCAGCCGTCAGAAGCGGGCGTTTGCAGCCGAGTCCACTGGCAGTTGCCCATCAACGTATCCTGGTGACAAGAATATAAGATTGTAATTTTATAAAACATTTATCGCTACAAAAAAACCCATATCGATGCATCGACGGTAATTTGCTTGTCATTCATTAACCGTCTGAATTATCACCGCTTCTTCAGGGCCGCAAATCTCTGCTCCAGATCCGAAATGTCTGGCACAGACCCCTCTGGCTCATTCTTCTTCGTAGAGCTACCTCGCCTCGCGCTTGGTTTCAGCTCTACCGAACCCATCGTTACCTTGGGGTGCACATTGTCTGTTGTCGGTCGCGGCGGCGTCACTGTCAGCGGGCTCGTAGGATCGTCCAGGTCCGTCGGCTTTCGTCTCGCGGGCGTCGCAAACTTGCCCTCGCCTGTAGCCAACGACTTTTGCTCTGCGCCGAGGGGCACCTCCAGCACCTTTTGCGCCTGTCCTCCAGACGGGCTGTCGTCATCATCCTCGTACTCCGGAGGTGGCGACGCCTTCTCCCGCTTCGGCCAGTCGACGCCGTACGCCCGCGCAATCTCCTCCAGATAGCCCTGCACGAGCTCTTTGCGCGGCGGCTCCACGCTCAGCTTCTTGACCACCTTTTCGTTGACCTTGCCCTCGGCGTTGTCCGTCGCTGCCAGAACAAACTCCTTGCCGTATTTCTCGGCAAGTAGCTGCCGCACCGTTGCGAGCTCTTTGATCTCCGTCTTGGGTGCCGCATAGATGAGGCTCTGGATGGCCTCCTCCAGGCCTGGGTCGACCTGTGCACCATCCATGAGGCCAGATCGTGCCAAGAGAAGCTCGCAGTATAGTTCGAGCATCTCGTGCAATTCGGTTATAATGTCGGAGCGAATAATGTTCTCGACGCGGATCGTGGCGGAGTCGACCTTGCCAGATTCGAGAAGCTGCGCCATGGCACGCCTTTGCGTCTTGCCCAGCTGCTCGTCGCGCTGCTGCACCATGCGCAGGCGCGCAATGGCCAGCTTCAGCTGGACTTTGACCTTTGTCTGTTGATGGGAAAAATGTACGGTTAATCGTTTGAACAAGACCATGGCGTCATTTCCGAAGGAGCTGCGGGATTGGCACTCACCAGCCAAGTGGCTCCGGGAGCCATTTTCGAACGCTAATATGGGTATAAAATTGAGTTTCGGACTGATCTGCACGAGTTCCTTGGCTAAAGAGTAAGATTCGCCAGTGTTTTTGAAGAAAAGAATAGGCAGCAGCTTCGTGGTGGCAGTGTTGGAGGTTGGATCAGTGATGCGACTTGTAGCTGTCTGCGGGGCAGTTTGCCCCACCACGGGGCGGCCATGGCGAGGCACACGATGATGTCGCTCGCCCTGGACTCTCAGCTCCAGGCAGACGGATAAAGGTATACGAGGGCAAAACCACCGAAACAATCGTAGTATAATAAACAGCAATCAGACATGTTCTCTTTTAAAGTCTACTGCTTACCAGGCTATAGGAAAATATTAGTTCGACCAATCAGTCAAATGCCAACTATCGACGGTATCATGTCCCATGCGAGGCTATAACACCTTCGAAAATGTTACAGCCGCAGAAACAGCTCCAGAAAACTCCCTGAGATCCTTCATAGCCACATAACGCCATAGTCCAATGCCAAATGCAAAAAAAAAAAAAAGAAGAAAGGAGTACAAGCCAAGCCTACTTTTCGTGCCTCCTTAGAACGCACAAGAAAGTAGCAGCTTCCGGGAAGGGAAGCAATTCGTAAAACAAAACACTATACACAGCCTCGAAGCGTCGAGTCCTTCACTTATTCCAGCTCGGCGTCCTCGGCCGGCGCAAGCACGCCGTCAGTGGCCTCTCCGTTCATCACCTCGGCGCCCTCGTAGGATACACGGCGCCAGCCGCAGGGCTCCGAGTTGTCCTTGATCCACTCCATTGTCGGGAAGTAGTGGTCGTTCTTCTTCATGGTGATGACCCATGGCACGCAGTCAAAGGTGACGGCCTTGAGGCGGAAATCTGCAATTATTTTAGCGTGTGATCCGAGATCGTGCGGACGGGGCAAACTTACATGTGTTGTCTGGAATCTTGCGAGTCGCAGCAATGAATGAATCTAGATCCGGGGTGGGCTCACCATTGACGTGAGTGATAAAGTTTGTAGGGGCCACACCGTATTGGTATGCAGGCGATCCGCGAATGCGACTGGAGACGTAGACCTCGCTGTGTAGCTTGCTGATCTGCTGGCGCACAGCCTGGTGAGGGCGGTGCAGAATGGCACCGCAGAAGGAAACAGCATGGTCGGTTTCCATGTCCTCAGCAAGAACAGTGGGAAGTTGCAGGTGGACCTCCTCATTTTCGCGTACAATCACCGCATCGAGCACCTTGTTGGAGTACATGATATCGAAATCGGTAATGGTGGTGCAAATCTTGCCGTTCAGTGTGAGAATGATATCGCCTTCCAGGAGCGATACAGGCGGGCTGCCACGCTCAAACGTGCGCTTGCTAACCATGAAGAGCTGGTGATGCGAGCGGTTGGCTTGTGTGACCTTCTTGATCCACTCATCGGAAACTCCCATGACGGAAGCCTGGGACATCTGAATGGAGCGGAATTCGACAGAAAGAAGACGCAGCTTGGGCATCTCACCGCTCTGAATAGCAGAAATGACTGGCAGGAGTGTGGGAGTGCCGAGACCGAGGTAGTACTCTTCGTCGCGCTGGCTGCACGAAGATCTCTCGCCCAGGTATGACAGCCAGAGGGCTTGTACGGTACCATCGGGGGCAACAAGAACACCACTGTTGCATGAGGAACCCAGGTTGCTGTCGATGGTAATGGCATCAACGTTGACAGCGCGGTAGCGCGGCGCAGCAGAGTTGGCCGGGATAGCTACGGCCGTAATTTCGGTGACTGTGGTGGAACCGTGCACAACGCGGCCGATTCTGTTGTAGCCCAGGAAGTAGGTCTTTGCACCCTGTGTCAGAGGCTCACCGCTAAGACGAGCGCTCACAACGGGGGCGTCCACAAGCGACGGGTCGTACTTGACGATGGTGTAATTTTGTAGAGGGTGGAGGAACACAACCTTGCCTTCCACAATGATGGAGTCGGCGATGGTGATGGTGATGTCACACAAGTCATAAGGCACAACTGCTCTGGAGATGAGGACAAGGCCCTTCTCAGCGTCAATTACGAGACCCATGCCCCAGCGGCGGTTTTTGGGGAAGCCATCGAGCTTGACGGGCATTGTGCAGTTGATGTGGACGAAGCTGCGGATGAGCTTGGCGATGCTGGGGTCAGGCATGTGGTCGAGTTCAATGAAGGAAGCCGAGCGTCGAACAGGCGCCACAGGAGGAAGGGGATCGGCAAGGTCGGTAAAGTCCCAAAGACCAGTAATGTCGTTTCGCACAGCGAGCTTCATCTTTGCGGACCAGTGACGATCAACGTAGATGACAGTTGTGTTGAGAGTATGGAGATCGCGGAGATGCTTGTATTTGACAACAACACGCGCCTTGTCCGGGATGCCCTTCATAACTTTGATAAACGTGTTGAGATCTGGGACTTTCTTGTTGTCGACGGACTGGATGATCCAGCCGTTGTCGGTGTTGTCGAAGCGGAAGGATCCGGCCGACTCGCAGACGTAGACACCCTTGACAGCAACAGCGTAGAGCCTGGCCTGCTGGTAGGAAATGTCGTGGAAGCTGGCGCCAGCAACCGAGACGAAGCGGTCGGGGGTGATTTTGTGCAGGTCACCAACTTCAATCTCCACCTCAATGTCCTGTCCACCTCTTTGCAGCTGCAGCTTAATAGGCTTGCCTACGCTAGAGTCGAGAATATCGTCGAGTCGGAGGAACTGGGTGATAAGCTGGCCATTGACTTTGATGAGCACATCGCCCTCTTCAATTTTGCTGTGAGAAGGGCCGTCGGGGAGGACAATCTCCGCCACCAGCATGTTGGTCTCGTCGGGGAACTCTTGGCGAATGGCAGCCTCCCAGTGAGGGGTGAGACCGAGGCGGCGGCACTCGTCAAAGGGTTTGAGCAGGAACTGGCACTGAATATCACCACGTGTGACTGGCTTTCCCTGCTGGATGCACCGCAGCGCACGAAGCGGGCGGTCGAGCGGCAAGAAGTAGTCGGTCGAAGCTCCGTCGGATCGGCCGCCAGCCTGCAGCGCAACAGCGGTGCCGTCTTTGCAGACAACAGGACTGCCGGAAGAACCACCACTGGCTGCCGCATTGGCTTGGTAGTAACATGTGTTGAAATCGCTATATCCTTCTCCGTATTCGGGCGCATTGCGGTCCAGACGACTGATGACACCAGACAGAATACTGAGCTTTTCACCTGCATCGTTACCAACGACGCGGATCTCGACACCAACTAGTAGCTTGTGTCAGCCGTAGTTCTTGCTAAATAATCGATTGCTTGCCTACCTTTTGCTTGGTCGGGGGTCAGATCCAACCCATCCACCTGCATGTACTTGATCGCTTTGGGGTCGTAGCGTAGGATACCGAAGTCGTGTACAGGGTCGCGGTAGACGGGGTAGCAGTCGACTTCTTCGTGATTGTCAAAGACGCAATGGCCCCAGAAGGGTCCTGCGCCGACGACGTGGCGGTTGGTCATGATGTATCTGCAATTCCTCAGTCAGCAACGTCGTGAATCGCACAGGGGCTGCGCTGGCCACAGGCTGCGGCGCAAGCGGCAAAGCGGCGGTACTCACCCTCTCTCCGAGTCGACAACAAAGCCCGTGGCTTCACTCGTCAGGGCCGGGTCGGTGTCAAAGGAGCAGGTTTGGCAGAAGCGAATGGCGACGACGTTGCGGACGACCTTTTGAATGGTGTCTTGCCACTCGCCCAGGCTCGCCGGCGTGCCAATGTACATGTCGCCCTCGTCGGCGAGGTCCGACTCGCCGTCGTAGTGCATCACATCGCCGTCCGGTGTGTTGTCATCCTCGGAGTAGTTGCCGTTGGGGACTCTCTTCGCGGCTGGCGCGCGATCTGGGGACCCGGAGGATTTTCTCTTGGCCCCTGCCGCGGCGGCGTGGCCGTTCATCGTGGGAAGAGGACGGCTGTCTGTGGCTGCAGAGCAGAGCAGAAACGATGTATCTATGTGTCGAGACTCGTACAGTACACGCGTTGCGCGAAACTTTGTCCGGGCGTAGCAAGGCAGCTGCGGGCGTGTCGAGCGGGCGCAAGGCAGGGCGTTGGGCAACGGAGTGAAAAAAAAGTTGCCTGGCAGGTATGACGCTGGATTCGCTCAATGTTGTCGGTTTCACGGCGCAAGGGCCACAAAGGCAGTCGAAAACAGACAGGTAAAGGAGCTGGGCTGTACAAGGTCGGTACGGTCGGATGTAGAGGCAGAAAAAGATTGTGGATGGCAGCAACAGCCCATGTGATGTGGCCTGGTTGAGTCTGGGGATAAAAAACGATGCAACTTTAGACGCTGCGAAGGGTGGATCACCAGTCCACACCAGCCAGGTCTGCCTGCGCTAGCGTTGTTTTTTTTCGGGGCCGCTGCAGCGCCTCCACCACTGTAGCGGCCCTGTAAAAAGTGGCAGGCACCTGCTCAAGCCACTCAAACTACAGCGCATTTGTAGACTCCCGTGGTGGCGCCTCAGGTACCCTTTTTGCTGTGTTCAGCAAGGCATCGCCGACTCATCATTGCGTCTCTCTCGCACCACCGTTTTCCTGGCTTGGCCCGTCCCGCGATGCGCCTCTGTAACTAAGCCACGCACATGCACACCTGCATATCCTTTGCCTGATGGTGTGCTGCCGCCAAACCGTACACCGACCTCCCTGCGAGACCAACAAGGTGGATGGCTTGCAGTCCTGGACCCGGCCTATCTGACCCCATCAGTACTTGTTTTCCGCGACCCCAACCAAGATGCTCGTGCCTGTCTCAGCGGCATCGAAACCTGTAGAATGAAACTCTGGGCAAGCTGTGAGCAAACAGTTTCCTGCTAGCCCTGCCACCCCCCCTCCGCCTGAACCATCGGAACCTCTTCGCCATGCTAGTGCTGCAAGCCTCGGCGCCACACCCACCCGATGTCACTCATCGATGCATGGCATCCTGGTCCACGTGATGGTTTAACGAGATGTGTGCTTCGTATGCAGCTACGTTGATGGTGCAAATAATGGCGGGATTTTACGAATACACTCCGGCTGGGTGAGGGGAATCTATTTACCATGCATGTGAGGCGCCTGCCATGGCTGGAAGATGAACCGTCACGTCGACTTAGCTTGTAGAGACTTGGCGTATGGAAAGTTCATAAAAATGTTAAGCTATAACAATCAGTTTTAGATGTTTCTTCTCTCGCTGCGAAGCAGGCTGTGCGGTGCTTCTAGCGGGCAACCGCAATCAGCTTCGTGCTCGTGATGTGTCCCCTTCTCTGAGCAGACGAGAAGTCTGTCATATAATTTTTTCCGTGTCGCAGTCGATAAATTCAGTAATCAAAATAGCACCGAGCAATCTTATTATTAATCCCATCTTCTTTCAGATTTATCTTCCCAACGCCTGAGCCGACTCTAGTTGCAAGCCACATGCTTGTTGCCTGGGTTGTGTCTAAGTCTCGTCATCCGACTCTGCCTTCTTGACGGGCGAGCTGGAAGGCAACGCTATGCACCAGTTAGTATCAAGTTACGCTTCATATTGTGTTACTGGCTGTACTGACGGGTTCGCTTCTTTTCAGGCGTAGCGTCGAGCGTCGAGCTGGCATCGGCCTTGCGTTTGACACCAGCACTTTTTCCTAGACATAGTTGTTAGCTTGTGACTAGAGAAGTAAAGTGCGCCGAGATGGTACTGCGTATGAGAAACAGCGCCTTGCTCCGGCTATGACAGCGTTGCAGACGTACCTTTGCCCTTGCTGAGCGTGGCGGGCGTGGCGGGCGTGGCGGGCTGGCCAGAGGTTTTCTCCAGCTCTGCAACCAGGGCCTTGATCTTGGCCCACTGATGTTGGAGAGACTTGGGGGTTCGGCCGGGCATGTCGATCTCGTCCCATTTGATGCTCTGTCCGCTGCGCTGGAGCTGGGCAACGACTCGCAAAAGAAACTGGAACTATAAACGGTAGGTCAGGTTAGCGGAAGAGGCATTGGGCAGATGGGCTGCTCGCAGGAGTGAGACTGTACCCTGGCTTCGTCGGTCCAGGCAGACTTGGAATCAGAGGAAACTTTGGTCATTTTGACTAAAAGTGAGTTAATGTGGAAGACCCGTGTTTCTGAAGTTAACGAGACAGAGTTGATGGAGGTTTGGCTGTCAAGTAGAAAAGAATGGGGGTGGACGGTGGTGGACGGTGGTGGATGCAAATTCTAGGCCTGGGCGGGGGAGGTTGTCCAGTTTAAATAGGAATCAAAACAATTGTAACAAAGAAAATTAAGAGAAACGAAAAGGCTGGGCTGCAATAACTCGCGCAATAAATCGAGAGGGGAAGTGAACTCAGGATGAAGGTGAGGTGGGGGTCGTGAACCGTAGTTGGAGAAACGGACGTCACTGGGAGTTGTAGAAGACGGGAGAAACACATTACTGTGTGCGATGCATTATCGTCTAAAATCGAATAAATCTCATATTTTCTTGTCGCTACTCAAAAGAATGCGTACTATTCTCTCAGTCGCCAAATTTCGGCCAACGGTTGATCTGCCCCATTTCATTCGTAGCAAGTATTCCACGGCCCCCATTCTCAGCAACTTGATGTAAGATAGCAAGCAAAATTCCTCGAATCCTGGTGATTTTCTTGTCATGTCCCGATCTTCTCTGTTCTTTACCCGCGGGATGCCGCCTTTCTTGATCAGAATTCGCCATGGACTTCGTCTTCGTCTTCTTCCTGCTTGACCGCGCTTTCCTTCTTTTCATTCTTGATCGGAGCACAGCGACCTACACCGAATCATTAGAATTTGAGCGAAGTTGGGTCTGAAATCTTTTCGCATGTGTGGCCACTTACCGCGCTTCTTGACAGGAGTCTCTGGGGCTTCGTCATCATCCTCGTTCTTCTTGACGGCCTTGCGCTTCGTAGCTAGAACGTCCAAGTTTAGTTCAAACCGGAACTTGGAACAGAGAAATAATTAGACATACCTGGCCCCTTTTTGGGTGTGGTTGTGGCACTGCCACTTGTGTCTTCGAGATCTTCAAGCTCAGCCATGTCTTTGTTGATCTTGGTCCAAACGTTCGTGAGGGACTTGGTGTTGCGATCCTTCATGCGAATGCCGCTCCAATTGATAGACTTTCCCTGCTTCAATTGATGGATAACTCGCAGCAAGAGCTCGTACTTGAATAGGTAAATAATTAGCCAAAGAGATGCCCATGAAGAAGCGTATATGGTCGTACCTTGGCCTCTTCGGTCCAGACACTGGCTTTGCCCTTGTTGGCGATGGAGACGGTACCAGGCTCAGCAGACATTGTGATGATGGGAAAGGGAAATATGTGTTCAGAAAGAATAAAGAAGAGTAGCTGCGTTGCAGAACTAACGAGCAGGAAAGCGTTGCGTTAGAGATATAGGGTGATATTGCAGGAATAAACGGGGATGTTGCAAGGAAAAAGTGATGGTGAATGAATTGGTGAGAAAGGGAAAGGAATCGATTGAAGAGGCGAAAAACAACCGCAGCAAGAGTCATGCGAGAGAAATTAACAATGGCTTAACTGACGGTGACATTGAGGTGAGTTTGGCTGAAGCTCAGCGGGGTGCCTTGCTTGATGCAAGCACAGTGACTCGCCAGTAAACACATGCTGACATTGAACATAAGACGCGGTCACCATTTTATGCTCTTTCAGAGCATTTAGTTTATTACAGAGCAATCATAACTTAATTCCAAGACGCTAGTCTAAATTGTTGCCAACTCCGAATCGTCCGACTTTCTTGGCATTGCCCAAAAACTCCAACGCTACTGTCATATCTCTGTTCCTTTTCGTCTCTCCGCAAAAAAACCTGCTTTGTATATCCCATCTTTCCTTCAGAAAAGCTGCAAAGAATGTGGTGAAAAAAATGCCGAGTATACACAAATATTCATGATCTCCCTGCAAATAGGTACTATTTCTCTAGCTCCAGACACCGCTACTGCCCACTCTTCTTCTTCATTTTATTTCGGAACGCCATAAATTCTCGGAAGCGTTCCTCGTGGCCTTCGCAAGCGGCGTTCCATCGCCGGCGCACATCGTTGTCTTGCTGGACCCAGCTGATATACTCTTGAATCTCATTCTCGGAACGCGAGCCTAAGAAAGCATAACCTTTAGATTCGCGATCGCGCCGGATGTGCGCGTTTCTCGTCGCAAAGTGGTCGACGACTTGAGTGTTGAATAGCTCCCATTCTTGAAGATACATGCCAAAGTCGTCCAGGTACTTGTTCCACGAGCTATCGCTTGGCATCACGCTGTCGATGGCAACTGTTGGAGGCGGTCGAGGCGCGATTGGCGGAGTGGGAAAGACAAGCGGCTGAACTTTAGGCATCTGCAGTGGCACCTCACCTGATGCCTTGGACTCAAAAGGAAGGTTATCCTTGAGATCATCAAACGACTTGAGCCCGGCCTTGTGCTGGGAGAACGGTGCCACATTCTTCAAGTCAGCAAAGCTCGCCTTGAATTCATCGCTATCCTCGGAACCCCCAGTATGCGGTGCAGAGGGCGTTCCGAGATGGCTGGTCGGTGCAGAGCTCTCCGTAACAGGTTGAGCATCGTCGGATCGCCACTCGGGCCGAGTTGGCTCAACATAAATCCCGCGAGCAGATGGTGGTGGTCGAGGTGGAACCGCGGGAGGAGTATCTATATCCATTTCTTGAGGACTCTCTGTCGACTGGGCCTGAGCCTTGCGTCCAGGCCATTCATACAAATCCTCTTCATCGGTATCATCCATTACGTTATGATTGTTTGCATTCGACTTGCTCGGTTTGTTCTTTCTGGAATTGGTACGAGATGCCCGTGTTGGAGACGCTGACCCGCCAGGTGCTTGCTGCGGAACAAAGGTTTGCGGACCGAATTTGTCGCTCCATCCACCTGGGTTAAATCCAGGCTCATGTGCCTGTCCGGCCGGTCCACCACCATACTGCCCATTGTCCTGCTTTCGGTTTGGCGATGCTGGGTGAGACGAGTGGTCGCCAGGCTTCTCAGAGGTTGGAGAACCCGCAGTAAAATTCCACAGATTATTGGCAGCCTCCTTCGCGAACTTGGTATCAATTCCATCTATGTTAGTTTTGTCAAAGCTGTTTTGATGAACCGGCCGGCGACGTGAAGGCGATCGACTGCTATCCGAATTGTTGAAAGTATCGTCGTCGACTTTGAAACTGAAGCTATTGTTACGAGCCTTGTCAGCGAGTTCTCTTCTGGGTGTATAAGGATGGTCTGATGAAAGTGACTGGTTGGGGTCGTGGGCATCAATTAGTCGAGCAAGTAGATCTTGAAGTTGGTGCTCAAATTGCGGGCTTTCTTTCGGTATAGATGAGCGTCCACTCGGTGTAGGATTGTTTGGTGGAGGATTGTACACGCTTGATAACGATCCAAAGTAGAATGAAAGTACGGGTTTGCTTTGGGACAAATGCGGAGGAGAATTGCGGTATGAAGTTGAGCTGGAAGGATTTGCATACATTGATTCCGAATCCGGTTGAACGCGAGTGCTATCGGCACCTGTAAGATGATTAGTATGGTAACTCAGCAGCTAATACGTGATGTACGTACTTTCATTGCGCTGCGCCTGTTGCTTAGCAGAGGGCTTAGCGTAAGCGCCTGCTGTACCATTATTCATGTTGTCGGCTCGCGATTGCCTGGCCTCATCTCCAGTATCTCTCATGCTTGGGGTTCTATGGATGCCCTGGAAAGGGTCAATCTTCTCTCCACCTTGTGTCGTGTATTGAGAGTTGTATCGACCATCCGACTGGGCACCGTTGTCCCTGAATTGGCTCAGAGGATCAGGCATCGGAGGGCGCGGTTGTGAGCCAACATCGTAGTACTGTGGCTCTGGGTTTCGGAAAGAAGGATCGTTCTCGTTTGTCGCAGGTCGGCTGGCCTGGCTCGTTTTCCTCGTACCAAATGATGCTTCGGCGCGCTCCTTTCCCGCCTGCGTCCGGGGAGGCGGAGGTGGTGGTTCAGGCCTCGCTTGTGGCTTCTTAGCCTGCGACTTACGCATGGTGTCGAAGGCCTTGGCTGCATTCTTTTTGGTTTCGGGGTCAGCCGTCGTGTACTGCTTAGCCGTGGGCGGAACACCAGCAGAGAATCTGGAAGACCATCTCGCAGCACCTCCACCTGAGGAAGCCGCCGGCTTTCCTCCGGGAGGATTACGGCGTGGCGGGGGAGGAAAGTTTTGTGCGGCTTCGGACCAGGGGTTGCCTTTGCGACCAGACGCTGTGGGATAACGGCTCGCTCTGCTACCAGACGAGGCGTCATACTTTGCTTTTTCTGTCGGATCTGCGAGAATTTCGTGGGCAGATTGAATAATCTGAAACTTTGCGTTGACCTCCTGTTCCCGTCCAGGATTCCGATCTGGGTGATATTTCAGAGCTAATACAAAGTTAGCAGAGCTGCTGCTGCTTCGAACGCAGTTGCCTTTCCCGTACCAAGTTTACGAAACTGTTTCTTAATCTCCGATATATCTGCGGTCGGCGGCAGCTCCAAATCCGCGTAGTAATCTCGTGTCTCGCCCATTGCAATCGCCGCCTGGCCTGCGTTGGCCGAGCAAAGGTGAGGCGTTAGAGAGCTTCAGCTGGCAGCAATATCCACATCAGGGCTCTTTTGAAGATAATTCGGCGCGTTCGCGTGTTGCTGTGCTCGGCCGTGCAACAGCTTGTATAAATAGATTCACTCGTCGATGGTTGTAGCTTTGCAGAGCGCAGCTAGAGTTTCGAATTCGGCAAACAGGACGCCCGCGACCCTGCAAAACAGGCTTGAGCGGGATGCAGACTACTGCTGCTGCTGGTCGTGAATGATCAGAAATGGTGGGCGGACGGACGGCTGTGAGCAAGGTAAGAAAATGAAGTGTGAAAGGAGCAAACGGCCTCCGGTATTACCACTTTACGCGTTTCTGAGGTAGGAACTGTATTCGTTGGAACGCAAATGCACGTTGTCAGATCAGGCGTGGGGCTTGTCCCCGCGGTGACGCAGCGGGCCAGGGTTTTGTGAGGCGCAGCGTGGCTCAGCTCTTGGGCTGAGCTGCACCTATCAGCGAGATCATGGCGTCTAGAAACACTGCTGAAAGAAATCAGTAGTAAAAAGTGCTGCGAAATTGAGGAGTTTATGAGGAATTTATTGCAATAAGTAATTACGGCATCAAACTATCTACGAGGCTTTGAGCGTAAATCTACTTCCTACTACGCTTTCGAGACGGGGCAAAGCCAGTTACAGAAGTCTTGTATACGTGTGCCACGTACCTGGGTGGCAGTTTATCGTCACAGGGCTGAACTACAGTCACAATATTCGGATGCTGTACATTTCTATTCTTTGAGCCGCTTTCTGGTTCTTGTCACTGGCGCGTCGGAATTGGAGCAGCACGTGCAGGTCTCCTTGATAATAAACATGTTGCATAATTGCTGTCCAAAGTCGATGCTCCCGCTGTGCGTTCAGATAAAATATAAGACGTGAAGGTTTTACAAGGTGACTCAGTTTCGGCGTCGTTTGGTTATTGCGCTGCCGCCTTTTCGGCCGCCATCTTGGCCTGCATCTTCTTGCGCGCAGCCAGGATCATTTCTTCTCGGCGGCGCTGCAGCGAGGCCTGCCTCTCCTCACGGTTGGAGCTCCAGCCCTTGCCCTTGCCATCGTCGCCGGACTGCGAGTTGGTATCAATCTTGTTCTTTAGGTTGTAGCGCGTGATGAGGTCGGGTTGCGAGGGTTTCTCGGCCTGCCGCGTCGGGGGCGCACCGTGAGCCGAGGCACTCTGGCCAGGCGGTGGAGGCGGTTGGAAGGTAACGGGTGGCTGCGAATGTCCGGTCAGCAATCACGATGCGCGCACAAAAGTCCCGGCGCCACGGAAGATACTGACCATCTCCAAGCGGCCTGACAGGATCCGCTCCGTTGTGCTCTGGATATTGCCGCCGTTGCGCTGGAGGTCCCATAGGATGCTTCGCCGATCCGTCTGCGGAAACATCTGCTGTATGCGCTCCACGGCCACCTCTCTCGATCGCAGGAAAGCCTCGGGCGATCGCGTTGTCGGCGGGGATGAGGTCCCGGAGAAGAAGAGGTAGCGAATGACGAGGCCGGCAAGAACCAGCACTCCCACGAAGTAGGGAAGTGAGATCTGTTCGTTCGCCATGTCGTCGGTGGGAGGTCGAGGGGTGATGCGGTAGAGAAACGTCGCGTGGCGAATGCGAAGAGATAGCAGCAAATAGGACGCTAAAGTGCGGTTAAAAGTGTCAGGATATTGTGTGCGCGAATTCGGCGTCAATCCGACTCTGCGTGATGTCGCTGTAGCCGCTGGGCATGTAATCGTCCAAGCTTGTGACGACGGTTCGCCACGGCACGAGGGGACATTTCTGTCCCGCTTATTCCAACTGCGCCTTGATGCTGGCCGAAGACGCTGACCCACTTCTTCAAGAGATGCATTATGACTACCTGCAGAGAGCCCAGCTTTGGTTTCTGGAAGCCCAGCTTGACAACCTTTTCGAACTCGTTAGTGCTGCTTCTCAATATCGAATTAATTGGGCGATAGACAAGTGTTGAGTGTTGAGGCTGGCGTCGGGAAGAAGCAGGTTCCGGTTCTTGCAACCTTTGATTGCCAGCATTCTGCTGTACCATAAGTGAACCAGTCCAGCGGGGTTTCGTTCACTACAGTCTTTCTGGTCATTTTTTACGCTTTAGAAATAGAAATCACGATACTCAAACTTGCGTTTATAGTCAACAACATCTATGTCGGAATAATTCGATATGCATGTGAGTAAGTACAGTCAAAATCCGACTCGAACGACGGCACCACAAAAAGGAGGTAAGGCGGCAAAAAGGAACATCAGAAAATAAAAATAAAATAAAAATAAAACATACAGCAGCCGGTGTTCGCTGGTCGTCACCGACCCAACTACTAATCTGCCGGTCAGTAGCTTAACTTCAGCGGAGCAAACGGGACGCGGTGTATTCTACTGCCTATGGCCGTATGTACAGTGTTGGTCAGCAAATCTCATTCATCACTGCAGACATAAAACTTGTCTTGAGAAGTGCTACACGTCACCGGGTTGTCAATCGCAGTCCAATATTGGTAAGTAAGCATAGCAATAATTATTCGTCCTCACATGCCTCCCCTTGCACAAAGCCTGTGCGCTATACCTAACGCCTTCGTTCAGGGAGAGTTCCAGGCAAGAATGTACTGGAAAGCGGCACACGCGGGATTCCGATGCGCCAACACCTTACTGTACAACATCTGCGCTCCTATCACAATCTCAGTCCATGAAAGCCTAAGCTGGCATCGCGTTATTGAATCCCCAACCCTGCCTAAGCCTGCCTGGTGCTTGCCATAATTAAACCAAGTCGAGACCAATTCCGCAGCTCAAGTGGCTGAAAAATAAAACCGAATGACCAAGAAAGCCGATCCATGCAATCCAAATCATTAATCTTCCGATGCCACACGCATGTACTAATCAAAGAGTAGCCCTTTACACTTAAGCTCCAACAGCCCCGGGGTTAATGGCCGTCTCTAGATCGCTGTAATGCAGAGTAATTTCCCGCTACACGTTCAATGTCAGATCAAGTAAAATTTAAGCTACCAGGGAACAGCAACTTACCCTCTCTCGTTGCCAGTGGTTTGCATCCCAGACAATGTACCACCCTCTTTCATGGTTAGGGCCAAGAATTTGCGGAGCCATTTGCTCATCTTTGGTGAGCCAGATCTGTAGCTTTCTGTGCCACCGCCAATTACGAGTATGCCTAGCGCGTGGTGGTCAGCGTTGTCACTGTTTGGAAGTGAAGGGGGCTGGCCTACAGTTCTTGTGCTGCCATCTGCTGCTTGATATCAGCAGGGCAGCTGTAGAAGATCCAAAACAGTGTTTCTTCGTTGAAACTCGGGGTTTTGGTTTCGATCGGCTGAACATTGGTCACATTGTAGCAGTCCGGCAGGCGGAATTTGCTGGCGTGCACTGTCGGTTTTGGCAAACTGTCGTCGAAGAGAGAATAGATTTGTGTTGATATGGGGCTAGTGGAATAAGTATTGTTTCATTTTGCAAGTCGTGGGGGAGTTTGTGCTTACTCTGGCGATTGCATATCAAGACCCAGCGAGTTCGGATCCATGCCCACAACCAACGCGTGGTAGTCAGGATAGTTGTTCATCAGTGTGCGAAGACCCTTTAAGCCCCATTTATCCGCGTCAGGCATTCCAGCGAGAGGGTCTACAGGGCCCTGGCCCCCATCTTCTTTGATCTTGCTGAGAAGACCGTCTTGAATTGACAGTCCAGGCGCCCCGTCCCCATTGCCAATGTTTGCAAGTTGTTTGTTCAATCGGTCTGTGGCTCGCGATCGGGGTTCGTCTTCGGCTGGTTGTGCTGTAGAAACTAGAGGTCAAGGTTAGCCAGATCTAAAACCACTTTATAGCTGCGCGAGTATGCCACTACCTGCTCCACTGGCTGAAGAGTGCGACCTCGGCTCATTCGCTCGATTGTTTGCCGATAGGGCATTCAACAACCCATTCCCTCTGTTTCCGGTTACACTTGGCGTTGTGCTTTGCGCGCTGATGCCCAGTGATGACATTAGGCTGGCACTTCTCTCTTCCCCGTTGACAGTTCTGTTCAGAGGAGGGAAGTCGTCCACGCTGCTTGGCGGGACCTGCGGTCCTGCCTGACTTCCAAAACGTAGAGAGCCATGATTCGCCGCCGATCTGCCATTTGAGCTATATAGCTCTTCTTGACCCGTATTTTGGGACGACACAGGCGTTGGTTGGTTCCGTTGCACGGGTGCGCTCACATTTCTCGAACCGGCGGTGGACCACATCGAAGCTTGCGAAGGATTACCTAGTTGAGCGTTATTCGATAGCGATGGAAATTCACTAGCGATCAGAGTTAGTAACGATATGCAAGACAGTTTTAGGGCGGTCTGGCAGTTGTAGCTCAAAGCAAATTCCCAAGTTACCCTTTGACCACATCAGCGTAGGCCAGACCACGCCGGCGGTCTGGTGATGGTCCGTGCGATTTCGTCATGATAGATCATATGATATCGCTGCGATCGGTCTTAGGGGCACAAGTGTTGTTGCTTGAAGCGACGTGGTCGTTGTGGTGGGGATGACGGTGGCCATCGCGGGGCAAAACGGAAAGCACGTACGACAAGTCGAGGGGCGCTGCTTGCTGAGATCCTCCTAAGCTCTGCGCAAAACTGACACCTCCACCCAGTTGTCTGTTTTGCGTCTGAAAGCCAGCGTTGCTGTTGTTTCCCATCGGCACGCCTCCGCTAAAGGCCCAACCAGAGTTGTTTCCTGATGCTATCTCAAGATTAGCTATACACGATGGCACTGTCGCGGAATTTCCATCCCCGTTATAGCGTACCTAGCTTTCCATTCGGTAATCGACTCGATACAGCACGGTTTTGTTGCTGCTGGGTTTGTTGCTGCTGGCCTCCGAAGTTGCCTGGCATTCCTCGGAGTGTTTGAGGCACGGCGCCTGTTGATCACCGGGTCAGCAACGAACATAACGTCACTCTAACAAGCAAGCTTGGGGGAATCGCCTCAGTTGTGTCGCGCATTGTCTGATAGTTCCAGTATCTATTGCATCCCGTCGTGGATACAGATCATCAGCCAGTCGCGAGTCTCTCTGCCAACGATTCCAGGTAGCACGGGGGCAGGTGGCGCGAGAACAGCTGAGTAGACAGGTATTCCATCACAATCGTGCTCGATTTTATCTCGTATAAGAAATCCAGCGCAATGACAGAAAGACCCAAAAAGGCAAAGGCGCCCGCGTCGCAATGAATTGAAGGTGAGATGGGTCGAGACCTACCTGGTCGGTTCATGGTTGACGGCGCTCGGGTGATCGAGGGATACAGTGTCGCCAGTCGCTATGGTGAGTTTTGATTGCAGCGGGCAAATTCGTCGTTGTCGGGGGTCGGGGAGAGAATGCGCGAGGGGACGGTGTCTCTTTCGCTTGTGTTTGCTTTGGCGCTGATTGGATCAGTTCTGATGCATCGTAAATGCTGTCCGGATTGAAGTGGGCCCGCCCCGATATGCAAACCTGGACCAATCACGAGACCGCAAATGGGGCGTCGCAGGGCACGCTTTTGGTCAAGCACCCGCATCGCGATGTAGTGACTTGCAATTTAGTCAGGCGAAAGTGGCATGTCTGCATTAAAATGCTCTATCAAAATTTATCATCTAGATATTGCGATAAGCGGCTGCACTCATACATGTATAATGCTCTTGAAGCTGCGCTCAAAATCAACCCCAGCCACGTGCCTACCAATAAAGATGATCTTCCCAGACGTGGGAGGTGGCTCATCACTTGCTGGAGCGTCGATAAGCTCAAAGATTTCCCGAACGCCCTGCAGCATCTTTATTTCACCATTTTCGAATATCAGTCGACCTTTGGAGCGGTGAATCTCAAATTTCTGGGGGGTTTGAGCACCAGGCAGCTCATTCTCCCAAAGGACTTGTCTTAGCCATTTGTCGACCTGCTCGAACTGAGTCGATTTCAGCATTTCTACTGGTATCGTAATAGTGGACAGATTCTATGGATGTCAGAAGGTTGTTTCTCCCTATTTTTCACGGCCGTAGCACAATGTCAAGAAGAAATGAGCTTACCGGGTCCAAATGACTGTGCGCGTTGGTTTTCGGCTCAGGCTCGTTAAATTGGTCGTACGCGTGCAAGTCAAGCAAAAATCCTTCCAGCTTGGGCACGGCGCTCTTTTCTGTGACGTGGATCTTCGCTAAGCCGTTGATTGACTGGACTCTGGCTTTGACGCGTTGAAGTTCTTCTGGTGTCACCAAATCAGCCTTATTGATAACAATGACGTCCGCGTGCGAGATTTGGACATGTGCGGTAGTCATGACTGGGCCGTGACCGTCATCATCGCCATCATCATGGCCTTCAACCTTGCCGCTAGGGTCGTCGAGATTCTTCAAGAGGTTCTTTGCATCAACGAGTGTCACAATACCATCCAGATAGATGGTGCTTCCGAGGCCATCGTCGACCCAAAAAAGAGGTGCAAGGTTGCCAGGATCAGCCAGGCCCGTTGTTTCCAGCAGAATGTAGTCAAATGCGCCCTTCTTTGCCATGAGAGACTCGATTGCGTTGACACCGGTGTCCCTGAATCAGTCAGCATTTCGCGGTTTGCATCTGAGGCGACCTGCTGTCTTACTTGACCGAGCAGCAGATACAGCCGTTACCAACTTCTAACCATTCTTCCACTTTCTCATCGCCCTTGTTGACAGTAAGAGACTTTTCAATGTCCAAAGCTGGGGATGTCAGCTAATTTCTTGCGATAAAATACCCTTGATAACTCGTACAGTCTCCAAATTCTAGTTTAAGGATTAGTAGGTGCAACATGTACAAATTCATGTTGCTCTCCGTGACATACCGTTCATAATCACCGCGATTTTTTTGCCATGCTGCGCCGTGAGGATGTAGTTTAGAAGTGTGGTCTTTCCCGCTCCGAGGTAGCCTGGATCTTGTCAGATGTTTATTTCCTTATTGTCGGATTTTCTAGAACCATACCCGTCACAATTGTGATTGGCACTTTGACAGTGATTTCCTCATCTTGTTGCAGCCCCGCAGTGTCAATGAGCTCTGGAGGGGCATCATCATCGAAATCCATAGCGCAGGACCAAAACGAAGTGAGCTCCTCTATTGTGAATTGTGAAGAGCTGTTTTCCGCAGTTCAAATATTTACCCTTTCGTGCGCAGTCGAATCACTTGCATGCGAAAAGTGTACAATACAGGTCAAGGGTAGTTGATTTTTAGAAGCTGATGATGTAACCAAGAATCGCTAGCGACCACCAGCCTCAGGTACCCACACACTGTGTGGCAAATGCGCTCTACCTATGCATTTATCAAGCTCAAGCCGCCAAAACATGCAACTACTGAGAACATAGCTGAGCTCCGTATTGTGGCGTTCAACTGCCACACCAAGAGAGTTCGCACGCAAGACCATTTCCCACGCGCAGACAGGCCTCTTCTCAGTCCCATCGAAGGCTCGGACCAGAGGTGCATTATCAATTCTCATTCGAAATGGCGTTAGCACCCAGTTCGCCGAGGCTGCCCAGCCCTCCTCCAGCCGCCGAGATTCAAATGACGCCCAACTCACCGTCCGGCGGTCCAGCTGCGACGCTGGAGACAACACAAATGGAACAGTCTCTTCTCGATGCCAATTCGAAACGAAGGATACATCCGGGCACGAAGGCCGTGGATATGGCGGCAGGACCGCCACTGGTGTCTCTGAGCGAGGTAAGCGCGTGCTTGACGTCCCACGCGCCCGGGCATAGATGCCGGTGATTGAAGCATTACTAAGATTATACAGTTGGAATCGGCATTCTCGCTACAAGAGCATCTCGCGGCTCTACACTACAACCTCACAGCGCAAGGCACTCGAGCTCTGACGCGCGCGACAGCCCATCAAATTGCGCAGCCTCCTGCAGGCATCGATCGAACGCTGTGGCTCTACGAGCTGTGCCGCTTCCTCATATCACAATGCAACACGCTCATCGTCGGATTTTTGTTTGATACGCCGCCGTGCAGCGCAGCCACGTGCCCAGAGATGCGTGCATCTGAGTGGCAGTTTCTCTGTGCTGTGCATGAGCAACCCAAGAGCTGTTGCGCGATCGATTACTGTTGCCACACTCTTGATTGGGCTGCCAATGTTGTTTCGGATCAAAACATATTCCCCAGCCGATTCGTGATATTAAACGACAATCAAAGCAAAAATGCTGGCCTCAAGAATCTGGTAAACGTTTTTCGTCGTTTGCATCGCATCTTCGCGCATGCGTGGTTCCAGCATCGCAGCGTCTTCTGG
The DNA here is from genome assembly GCA_029218145.1 of Aphanocladium album. Classification (NCBI taxonomy): domain Eukaryota; kingdom Fungi; phylum Ascomycota; class Sordariomycetes; order Hypocreales; genus Aphanocladium; species Aphanocladium album. The sequence continues at coordinate 47,116 of JARDXD010000209.1, read as the reverse complement.
TCAGTTGAAGGACAGAGCGGGCTCTATGTGTTCTTCAAGACGGTATGCGATTTGTACGATTTGCTGCCGGCGGAAAACTACAAGCTTCCGCCCGAGGCAGAAGGCCTAGAAGCTCTCGAACCCGAAACAGAGCCGGCTGGGAATAAGTCACCACCAGTACCGACAATTCTCAAGGCCAACTCACCACCGCAACAAAATGTCAGCGGTGGCAGCAGCCCCGAAGACAGTTTGCAGCCGCATGGACGCACCACGACGAGGCGGCATATTAGAAGTAGCCCTTCGACAGGGAGCGCTGTGACGACAGTGATGGAAACAGACGAGGAGGAGGCTGATGCTTTGACACGGGGTCTCGACAGTATGCAATTAGGCGCTCCATCGCCGCCAAATTTGTCTCAGTTTGCAGATGAACCCGAAATTGCAGAAGTGCCCGTCGTGAATGAGGCAGTAAGTGGCAAAATAACATCGCGATCGACCGACGCAAACAAGGCTGAAGATGAGCCAAAGGAGGCTGGGGAGGCTGCAACGCAACAAGCCACTAGCGACAACACGAAGGCAGGGCCGGCAGTTGTCGAAAAGACCGCTAAAATGACAGAGCCCGCAACCGAGGAACACTCCACCGCAGCAACAGCGCTAGCGGCACCAGACGCCCCATTGACAGGTGCGGCGCCGTCTGCGGACCCTTCACCAAAGGCACAGGAGGCGGAGACTATTTCTGCTGACCGGGATGGCCCAGTGGCAGGCCTTTCGGATTCAAATGAGCCGGCCAGGCAAGACACGGAGGGTACTAGTGGCCCGTCAAAGTCGAGTGCCAGCGATAGCACTGATAAGCTGTCAGTTTCCTCCACAACGGCCAAAGTACCATCGGTCACTGGTGCGTCGGCGGAAGAAGCCGCGGAAGAAGATCAGTAATACGCACCATTCTAGCTTAGAGGAACTTTGCTCTTTTCTACTGAGAATATACCATGAATCGACACACCCCTTAACCGTGGAGAAGAATTGAATCTAGACACAGGAAGAGCGTTTAAAGCAAACAAAATACCATGATTAACCGCACATCCCTGCTAGTGTAAATCTCACGGTCTCATCTGTGCCGTGTTTATATGGGAATGTGTGTGCGTTGCGTGACAGAAGGGGCGGCGCCACTACCGCCACTTTCTCTAAGGCTGCTCTGTAGCCAGTACGAGTGTGCGCTGAGACACTTTCTTCTTGTACATCACAACTCACTCGCTCATTTTCATCCACCCCTGCCACCCCCCCCAAGTACCAACGCACAGGATTGATTTCCCTTGGACGACGCCACGCCCGAAAGCCACCAGTGATCAGTCTTTGAGACTATGAAATGCAGCCAAACCTCAGGGCAACCCAAGCTTTAGGACCATGGTCATATCTCTTTTGGGGCTCATCAAGGCCAGCCCTCGTAGGCTGAGGAAACAGGATGGACAGATGTGTACACACGCCCCTCCCATGTATGTTTAGTCTAACTAGTCCTCAGCCTCCACGTCTCCCCCACAGGCACATAGCCGAACATTGCAAAACGGAATTGCGCTGGCTGTCAAATTTCCTTCATTGCACCGCTGCCCTCCGCTCCTTCTTCTTTCGTGTGTGGGTTATTAGCCTTTTGGCCCAACCAAGTCATGTACTCTTTTGCCTCCCTTTCTTGGTGGTACACCAAGAGGGGGTCTATCTAGACAAAAAGGAGAATGAGCAGAATACCACGGCGAGGAAGAAGGTACGAAACAGGCAGGACGCCCTTACGAGCCAGCCTGTCAGAGGAGCACGGAGGAGCAGCACGAGTTCTAGCGCCAATACCTCTACGTAGTATGGCACAGAACCCATTACCTTGCTTATTGCCTCCACGGTGATGACACAGAGAGCGGTCGGCCACAGTTGTGCATGCACTTTTGTATTTGCTCTAGTTATCCTCCACCTCACGAACTACTGTATGTCTTTCAGCACATGTCGCGTTGTCGCATAATCTACCGCGACATGCGAAATCGTCCAAATATGGAAAGTGTCATGCCAGGAACAGATCTATTAGAATCATTGACACTCCCTCACACAAGTACAATACGTTGCTAGGCTAGCACTGTGGCGGTGGGCCGACTTAGCAAGTTCATCAATATATTATTAGTCAACAAGTGTATTTCTCTATGTCGTCTTGTTCTTGTTCAATGTTCCATATCTGTTACGAAGTCAAGCTTGACAAAGAGTTTCCCCATCACTTGCATGTGGTCTAGCTGCGCATGGATTGCCGCATTATGCCGCTCATCAGCAAAGTTGCGGATACTCTGCAACATCGGGCTGAATCCCTTATCGTTTGGAAGCCACCATCGCCTTGCATCTTCGTCATGAAAGATTTTTGCCATTCTTGACCGAAATGGAAGAGTTTGGATGGATCTATTCACGGATTTTTCATATGATGTTAGCATTGGCTCACCAAAACATACGCGCGTATAGATCGAATCATCTGGCCATAAAATAGCCCAGCTGACCGTTACAAAAGGAGCAATCTCTTACCCCATGGTCTCTAGTAATGCAAACTTTTGCCACAACCACGCTCGATGACGCGTATCCCGTGGCAGAAAGAATGCTACGAGTACTAGAAATGGCCCAAGGCCCAAAATAACACCCTTAGGCGTTGAAGGCCAGAATTCCAGAGCTTCAAATAGCTGGCAGACCGCATGACTGTGTCGTACCAAATCCGCCATTAATTTCTCTCGAGGAACGGTTTTGGCCAATGATTTATGCAATATAATCAAAGAGTGCCACTCCACCGACACAATTGTTGAGCTGAGAAGTGGAGGACTGTAGAGCAATCCAGGCTCACATGGATCGACAATGTCATCCTGATCTGGCTCAGGACACCAAGAGAAGTCTCGAACTGCATAGTTCGGTGCTGTGAGCAGAGGGTCCCATGTATCTCTCCAATTCATCAATTGAATTGTAATCTTCTCGTGCTCTTCCGAAAATCTGGACTCAGGTATGTCTCCCTGTGCCGCGTCGGAGAACAAGACAGACATGTCGTATCTGATTATGTGAAGCCGCATCAGTCGCTCTTCAGCTCGCCATTTTATTTCATTCGGTTCCTGGTTGATTTTTTCGCGATAATATGCTGCAGCTCCGGTGAGCCAATCTCGCGACAACTTCGATCGTAGCATTCCGAGGAGGGCAATTCCAGCATCAAATCGAGAATACCACGTGAGGCAGATTTGGCCAATGCGTGTCTCCATGACTGTTTGCGGCGTGAACAGTTTGGTGAAAAGCTCCAAAGCCGCCCGTTGGTGACCCATCAAATTTAACCAGTCACCTAAATATTCCTGCGATGCAAAGCTGTTAGGAATCTTGGTTCAGGTCGTTTGTGCATTGTAGATTAACCTCTCAAACGAACCTCTATTGTTGCCAGCTGCAGAATACTCAAGAGCGTCGGAAGATTATGTGTTTGGTCTTGCTTCAGGCATTCAAGCAGTAAAGTAATACTTCGGTTATAGTAGAGCAGAAAATCTCTAAGCTTTCCTTCGGGTTGTTCCGTGCTTTGCAAGTAGGCGGCAAAGGCAACTACCGCGTTCAAGAGCAGTTGATTCCTGGAAGCCTCGATGATCATGCCTCGAACAAAAAAGTTGTCTGAGTCGTTTGTAAGGCAGTAGTGGTGGCAAGTGACATTTTCGTATAAGTATTGTAAATGCATTTGATAGTCGCCGGGCAGATTCGCAAGATTCTGATCCCCCATCAAAATGCTACGAAAATCAGATTGATTGATTTCAGGAAAAAGACGATCTCCCATCGTAGCTGTGGATGGAGAGGGAGACAGACTGTTGCTCTCATACGGAGCACTGTCCGATATTTGAACAACAAGCTTGTTTTTAGGATGTCGTTTCGGAGATACCTCGTCTTCATCTTCATCTGGTATCGTATCGAGTGTTGTGGACGGCTTGGCTTCTTCAAGCTCAACCTCCTCAGAATTTGACGATGTCGGGCTTTGATTCGGTACAGATGCGAAGGCAGTTTCTTTTTGTCGAGAGTTGCCTTTCGAGTTTGATGGATCTGGATATACACAGTCTCTACCTCCTTTTCGGCATCCTAAGAAGTAATTAGATTGGCTTCGAGCGTATAGACTCCTCGAGCTCTTACGTTCACAGATTGGACGGGCTTCGTCACACTGTAAGCTTGTTAATGCTATTCAGGCGTTCTGCATAACAGGAATAGTACCTTGACTCTACGACCTCGGCAAGTAAAGCATCCAGATCTTGTCCTGCGATGCTTAACTTGCTCTGTATCAGTAGCTGTGCCAGACGACGATTTTCGCCGTCCTCTAGATATCGGTGGCTGAAACGAAAACGAAGGCCCTGGAAACCCGGTAAAATGACCAAAATTCTGGTAGTTGACAGGAACAGAGTTGATAGGCAAATGCGGCCCGCCTAGAAAGGGATGGTTCAGCTCTTCTGGGCTGATAGGCGCATGTGCTTCTGCGCCAGCCATCATTGAGGAAAGAAATTGTGGATAGTTATCCGCCATATTGCGTCTCTTTCCAAATGAAGGAAACCGTAAATTTTTTATTCCTTATGGCGGTTTGAACTAGAGTCAAGGCATAGCAACCTAGAGCCGCCAAACTCGTAGATGCTCCTTGCTCTTCGGCCGTCGTGTGCCACTGAGGCGATAGCGATACAAGCAGTGTCGTGATAGAAGGATGCGCGACCGGAAGATAGAGCCGGCTATAGTCGATCTGAGAAAGAAGGATTCTAAGAGTGTAGTCATCCAGAAGTGGCCAATTCGTTACTGGAACGCAAGTAGAGCTCGGCGTTTTGGGTTCTCGGCAAGGGAGCGGCTCCCTCAAGTGGCAATATCGCAATGATGCGTTAGTAAAAGGGAATTCCAGGCGCTAATCGTCTTCTGCACTGCTTTGGTGGAAACGAAGAGACCAGCAGCACACGCCAGGCCTGATGGTGAAAACAAGTAGAAGGCTGGGTCCACGTAGGAGATATCGCCAGAAATTTCAAGAATACACCCAAACGTTAATGTTCAAGGTAGATTGATTGAGTCGCAGGTGATCAACTTCGATATTCGTTTCCGAGACTTGGCCATGAATCGGGCTCCTCTTGAGGCACAGCTAGAGAGACTGGTAGCTTTTTGTTGCTAATAGATTCGGATAAATGCTTGTTCTGGCCTATGTGGGATGACGCCGCGGGGTCTGTCAATCAAGCAGGAATGTGCTGTAAGGCGCTGTCCTCCTTGCAAATCGCCAATGGAGTGGCACTTCAGGACCGTTGGCTGGCTGGCCTAGAGAAGCAACAGGAAGAATATCTGGGACCAGCACCTGGTTTGCAAGCGATTTCAAGATATGTATGCAGTGCGTATTCAATGGGAGAGAGGTGCGTCAAAAACGGAAGAGAAACCGAGCTGACACGAGGAAGGACGATGAGGGGCCAACGTGGTGGATTGGTGGGCGAAGCAAGATGGCTCCGCCCAGGGCATCAGTCGTAGATGAGCGTCCCCGGTGTTAGTTTGGCTCGCTCCGTGCCAATGCAACCGCTAAACCTGCAGTTTAAGACGGTAGAGGCGGCCCAAGTGAAAAGCGATGGCAGAACTAACGAGACAATCAGTGAGCAAATCAATGCTTGTGTCTTGGATTGCTCGTTTGACTGCGTGGCAGCGATAGGGCCGACTAAGGCAGCCAGTGAAGCTCTGGGCCGGCAGCGGCTAAGACAACCCCAAAAGAAATCAGGGCACTAACACTCAGTTGCATGTACACAGATGTACACTCGGAGATGGCGAGAGCCAGCACTGTCTCGCTAGCTGCTGTCAGGAGGGCGGTCACCTGAAGGGGGAAAGATGGGCCCAGTTGACGTGGGAAAGCTCTGGGAGTCGTTGACGGGTGGCGCGCAAGCGTAGTAATTTTGACGGAACCCTGTCGAGCTACACTATGGAGTGTCATGGATAGGTCTGCCCTCGCTCATCCAAACAGGGCAAGTCACCAAGGAGACACCCGTGACGAGAGAATGTATAGAGGCCTCGGAAGTGTAGAGTTGGAACTGTAACGAAGCTGGGACAAAGATGTATGGGGACAAAGCCCAAATAGACAAAGTTTGGATTGGTCTAGTAGGCCAATACCAGGCAGAAGAGGGAACCCGGCAATGCTTGTGTTGGGCGAGTTGCTGTTAGTGCGCGGAGCGAAGCTCATGAGATTTAATAGGCAGGTCGCCAACCAATCCGCGGGGGCACTCATGGCAAAGAAGGATAGAACAGGAGTCAGAGCGGGGACGACATTGGGAGACATGAGCGAGAGCCAATCCAGGGGATGCCAAATAACATCTTCTGTGGATTCCAGCTACGTATACAGCGGCAGGAGGGAATCCGCTTCCTCAAAGAAAGGTACTTGGGAGCTTGGGGTGGCGGGCGTGTCTGGAGCAGGGCAACGGTTCCCAAGTATGTGGAGTGCTGGTAGTTGCCGTGTCGTGGCTAGACAAAGGACAGGGGAGTGGCGTGCCAAAAAGCCCCATCATCAGCTATCCACCACATCTTTAGACGGATGGTGGTCTAACATGTTGCATTGGCAGTGGAGATTGGTGGTGTGGATGCGCACACTAATGGCGATCTGGGACATTGCCTACCGGCCACGAGGGCTCCGCAACGGACAGAGGGCCAGACTACTTTTTCAGCGCAGGTGGAGGTCTTTCTCCAGCAATGAACGGGTCGCTCTGGCGTTGGTTCGGCCGACTGATGTTGGGACGAGCGAGTCGATGAGCACGGAGCGCAAGGGCCGCAAGTTCTCCCGCTCTTCCTGGCGGCCGGAAAAACAGAGCTGGCCACAAAATGCCAGATGGGAAGGAACAAGATCATCTAGCTTGCAATGGCAGGCTGAAGAAGCAGAGACAAGCAGCGTCCGATCAGCAAGCCACCTCAGGCAGGCAAGGGCCTGTGGGGGATCACCGCGAACTCGACGCTGGCGGCGCGCCGAGCAGGCTGTACAAAGATGACTTTGGCGTAGATCCGGTAGACACGGCGGGACCCAGCAGGCCTTGATGCAGCAGCGGCAGCAGGGGAGAGGCAGGAGATAGTAGCAGCCCACCGAGCAGGTGTAGCTTTCGGCATTTTCTTTAAGTTGTCTTTATCCACGGCCTTGGTGGGGGAGAGTGGTTTCACAAGAGCCAAAGGCACCGTCGTCGTACGTTTCTTTCTGAGCTAGGCTCCGCTTGGTGCCAGTCTCCGTAACACATAGCCAGCCATTGTCATATGGTAATTCCATAGATTCACAGAGCCGCTCCCCGTAAGTCGACGCCCAGCAAGAGACGCTACACGAGCAACATGAGATCGGGGTTTTAGCAGTGCAACGCAGAAGCTGTCGATACTCTTCGAAGCTGAATGTAGCCAACTGCTCGACGCGTATGTGATAGCCGCCCAAGTCTTTCTCTTCGATTTCGCCTGGCTAGTCCCAGCGCCAACAGTGATCTCTGCACTGCCCAGCATCTTGATGGTCGGTTGAATGCGAAGAGCTTGCCGTCGCGAGTGGATTGCATTGCGACGACGAGGCTTGACCATCTGTCTGCACGCTGGTCATGCATCGTTCAATCAGTCTTGTACACCCACACTATCCACCCCCATGCACAACCCGCATACAATGGAGTCGTTGCGATGTCTGTGAGTTTGTCGTAGGAGCGCATGCTCGGCCACGGTCTGCTGGCCCATGCTCTGGCCGGCACCTACAGTTTGCACGGCAGTTGGCGGATCCTGGCTTGTGGGCGTGTTACCGACAAGGTACCTACCAAGTACAGCAACTACTTGAGAGCCCTGACCTGGCGCAGGTTTCTTTGGACGGAGTCGCCTTCAGCCCCATAGCCCTGCCCTGTCTTGTGTGCCTTTTAGCGGTACGACCCTGCCCAACCGCGCCCGAGGTCATTCAATCATATGTTGGCGTAGATATGCACGTATGGTGGGCCAATTCTGACTTTCATGGTCATCAACTAAGTTTTGCTTTTTAATTTCTTTTATTCCAATTGTTCATAGCTTCCCTCCTGCCCTGATGTTCGGTCATCAAGGTGTTTGCTCACAAAGTACAGAGTACAAAACCTTGTGCTCCGTTTTGGTGGCGCAAGGTGGTAACTTGAACATTAATTGTTGGCCAGATACTTTTTGCCGAGAGTCAAAAGAGGGCGGTAATTGGGCAATTGGGCAATTGACAGCTGGCAATTGAAAAAGGAGGGCTGAAAGCCGGAACTGTTTTGCGGCTAGCGCAGTGTTAGCTTAGCTGGCACTAACATTCTGGCACGCGGCGACTGATGACTTGCAGCCTTGAGAACCGTTACAGCTCATGCTGTGTTTTTGGGGCCGCGAGGAAGGTTTTCCGTGCTCCATCTTCCGCTATGCCAATGACCATATTTGTGCTGAAAGATGCGACTTCCGCTCTGGCCGAATGGCAATTACCTTTGCAAATTGATGGGCTCCCAAGAAGCCCGCCTTTTCTGCAGATTGCCGTCGGAAAGCCTGAGTCGCGACATGTCGAGAGTGCACTGATGTACACTAACGGACGGTCGGATTGGCCCAAAACCAGGGCACGTCATGACGTGGCTACTGCCAACTCATTGCCCTGCCAGATGAGCCTCTCTTTTGCTTTATTGTACGTAGTAGCTGACAGGGCTGCCCGCCGTCGTTCGATTGCTCTGTGCTCGTCTCCACCGTAGATCCTGGCCCCTGACACACCCGATATTGTCTAAGCATGGCTTGGGCATGATGGGAAAAGAGTTGGATAGGGGGCATCGTGCTTGACCGCAGAGCCAGCTTGCCGTTTCCAGAACCCGAGCAATTGAAGACGTCGAACTCGAAGTTTTTGTAGCTGCCAAGCGTCCGAAAGAAGATTTCAGCTAGCCCGACATGGCCGTCTTGGCCAAGAGTCGGCAAACTGCAGTCCCCCCGCAAAGCGTTTTAGATTTTGCTGTCCACTCCAGCAGCCACACAATCTCGTTGAGGCGTGGCGACAAGGCCAGGGGTGTCTCTGTTGGAGGCAAGAAAATCCATGCACGAGATGACACCAAACCCACACAACAACCTGTTGCGCGTACGTATATGTTCACCGCGACGCGAATTGTGACCCGCTGCGTTTAGAAAACCTGGCTGCAGCCTTTCCGCCTATGGCTATGCAGCAGAGATCCAACTAAAGCCATTTTGGGCAACATACCCGCAACCCTAAGACTGTCGCAGAACATGTAAAGCTGAAAGATAACAGGTTGGTCCACACCAGACTGTTGCCATGTGGTACTTCACTCCACATGCCCAGAAGATCCGCCAATGCCTGTTACTGATAAAGCACTCTGCGGCTTTCTCTCTTGTCTGCACGGATCCTCACTGTGCCAGGTACAAGCTACGTTTTGCGCTTGTTCGCCGAAGACAAACCTGGGCTTTTCAGACGACAAAAATACAAAAATAATCCAAGGTACGAGGCCGAGACCGAAGGCAAAGCAGCTACAAACGGGCATGTTCCCTGGTGCGATCACGCCGTCACCACAGGGCTGTATAACGACTTAGGACGAAACTTGCATTATATCCGCGATTGCACTGTACCAAGGACAGGGGCAGTGCAAGGATATTCCCAGACTCCGCGATTGTAAATTCTGGACTGCACCGATTGGGAATATGTACCTTGGGAGCCTGTCGCTCCCGGACATCTCCTAAGCCATAGCGTGTAAGTGATGTTAATTTGGCCACTACGGCGCGTGCTGTCCTCATGATTTTGCACCAATAACAAACCGAACTCGGCACCGTCCGAGCTACAAACAGGCTGTTGATCGCGGCAAGTAATCACAGTTCATACCACCCCCGCGCTGGCCCACCAGGACAATTTTAGTGCTTGGCTCCTGGTAGGGCTTCAACAGCATCCTTGCTGGTGAGGCGACGGAGAGAATTGGAGGCGCGCTTTACCCGCAAGTATCGAGTCACAACAGTGGAAGCCTTGTGGAAAATGTCAGGGTAGAGAAGCAGCAAGCGCCACAATTCTGGCTTGGCCTCTGTTGCACGTGTCGAAGCGTCTGAGATGAATTCCGCCCTGGTCCAAGTCCAACAATCTTTTCATTTCTCCTGCAATTCCGGCTACTGACACCCCTCTCGCTGGAACGAAACGGGTCGTCGCTCGGCCCTCATTGCCAATTTGGTCTGATGCCAAAGTTGTAGCACATGTTTAGACACCTTTCTCTCGGCAACACGCAAAATTATATTCCTTCTACAGATGGATTAGCGTCTCTCTTTCTTCTGAGTCATGGATTTGGTTGTTCGGAGTAGAAACCGGAGTAGACTACGGAGTACAGCCATGTAGATAAAATCTGCTTCCACCATAACCGCCGAATCAGTTACTTATTAGGCACGCAAAGACTTTGAGACAGTATGGGCTCAATATAGTTAGGATGCTGTGGTAAACCGGAGATCTTACGTTGAAGCTATGACGAAAAGTAACAAATCTTGCAACAGATTTAATGACACCCACCTAAATAGTTGCCGCGTGAAAATGATCGACTATCATTACCCCTTTCGGCTTCTGTCGTTGTCTTCTTCGTTCTATGGTAGCATTGTAGTATTCTCTGTGTGGGAGGCTTACGAAAATACTAGCAACATCGCACAGCGGAGATGGCCTGCCTGGGCTTGAAAATGGTAGGATGGGCTATATCAGCCTAACAGGCACGTAAACCAGGTCCGGGCGATCTTGCTGGAAGAAGAAACCACAACTAACGTGTAGTCTTGCTCGCTTTGTATTCAAATTACTGCTGATTAGTGAATACAGTGGCACTTATCTGCCACTTGTTTAACTGTCCACTAAACGTAGGCTGGGATATGGGCCTGCAGGCCACCATCCTCGCCAATTCAGGAATTCTACTGCTGCTCCCGCCTACTTTTGCTTTTGAGATTCGGTTGTTTTCCTACTGATTTATCACAGACACTGCACTAATGGAGCGATAATACGCCGACGAAACGTATCAATTAATGAGGGTTTCTCTAGAGCCAAAGCGGAGGTCCGCATCTGGTACGCTCATACATCAAGAGGGATGAAAGGTTCTCCTTTTACCGTCATTGTAAGTTCTATAGGTTGGTTCAGAATATGCGACCTCTATCAAGGTGGAAAGATAAAGCCTAATCTATGAAAGCGTGTGACATTAAACGTTCCGAATACCAGGGCTAGCCTAGCAAAGTCGGTGTGAGCCAAAAGGGGTTGGTTGCTATCCGGACAGGATTGCGTGTAACTCGTTAGGCAACGTGAAGGACAGCTGTGATTATTAATTTTTGTGATACTTATCCTTCTCTCCCTCCTTGAAACAATTTAACGTTTGCCGCAACGTAACAACGCGTGGTAACGATAGAGGCTGAAAGAGGGACGTGTCTAAGAAAAAGGACAGAATTACGCGGCCCATGCTCCGCGCCGCCGGTTCATTCAACCTTTGAACGAATAACTGGCCTTATGCACAGACTCGTGGCTTGGCTTTAAAAGCTTGAATCCGCGCGCGAGGCGCGGGACTCTGAACTACAACACCATGCATTGCTAGTCTTTTTAATCGTGTACTCTTTCGAATTACGGCTTGTTACATTCCCGGCATCCGTCTGGTTTCTGATGGAAATGCTGGCTCTTGTGTCTTGGGTATGGTGGCATGCATTGGCGCGCCGGTGAAATGCACACGTTTCTCCTTTCACGAACTGTATCACCGGATATAATGGATTTTCCTGTAGTGACCATTGGTAGAGTTTCGCCCTGTCGCCTGAAAGTCTTAAAATCCCTGTTTTACCGCGGTTGGGCGTGGCCGAGCCTTGCCGAGAAACGACCGTCCTGCGCGAGAGCCGTTGCGAAGTGGTGGGGTCCTTTCCTTCGCCTCCCAAAGTTTGCTTGCTCAAGGCACAGGCTCCTTCACTTAACAGCTGAGCGGGCGCGAAGATTGCGCGGCCAGCGAAATGGATGGGGAATGAACAGCGCATGAGAAGTCAATGCATGTTGGAAAGTTTGTTGCTCTTGACGCGACCGCTGCTACCCTGTAGGAGCCCGGCGAAATGTGCTTGTAAAAGCATTGATAGTCGTTTGCTCCAAATGACAGAGATTTGACGCTTTTGTTGGATGCTTTTTTTTCGGCCTAAACACAAGTAAATGAGATGTTCTCATCAATCAAGTTGCTCTCGAGGCCCTGCCACCGCCAACGTGCTAGTTACGCCCTGTTGGTACCATTGCAAGGCTGCTGGTGGGACCCCGGATGCGGGCTCATACAAGCCATGAAACAAAGAGCGTCTTTGCACAAATATCCCTTGCGTGATAAAATTATCTAGGTGCACAAGCATTGCGACGTCGTAGTGAACAGAACCTTTCACACCAATCATCCCTTTCGCGTGGACAGAAACTCAGTTTTTCTCCGTTTTCTTCGTTGTTGAGCTGCTGTCGAAATACTGTGACGCGATGACGCCGTGGCTGTCCGAAATTGCAGCGCTGTTGGACGTGTCGTCCGTGTTCCTGTTCCTCATCACCCTCGTCGTCTTTTCTATACCCGTCTTCATAATCTTTCCGCCAATTCCGGTCGAAAGATCTGATGCCCTGGGGCAGACACACTCCAAGATCGGCATCCCCGATGAAGAGAGCAATTTGCGCAACCAGTTCGCGGCGCAGCCAAGTACAGGCAGCCAGGCTAATGGACACGCTGAGACGAGCCAACCGCAGCCGCCTAGGGTTCACAGCTTGCATATCTACCCGCTCAAGTCGTGTCGCGGTATCGAGTTAGCAGAGGCAACGGTTCTACCAAAGGGCCTTGAGCACGATCGCGTCTTCTGCCTCGCCCAACGAAAGACAAAGAAGCCAGCGGGGTCCGATGCCGCTGCATCCTCGGAGACCTCCAAGACGGCAGAGCCGCTCGCCAACGTCGATTTCTGGGAAGTTCTCACATTGCGCCAGATCGCGCTCATGGCCAACATCAAGGTTGACCTGTGGATGCCCGACAGTTCCAAGCACAGTAGGCAGCTCGGTCCAATGGCTGCCACTGATGGCAGTGATGGCCGTGAAAGCTTTTTGGTCGTGCGCTTTCCGTGGCGCAGCGCTGGCGTCAAGGGACTCATTGAGACAATGGCCGCCAAGCTCAGTCGCGGGCTATCCGCAGCGGCCGAGCGCGAGTTCATGCTCCCCATGAGCTTCCCGTCCCCCCAAGAAGTCAAAGCCCGCGGCTACTCCCATACCGAAGTGACACTGTTCCGCAATGTGATTCCGGCACTCAACATGGGTTCCGAAGTACCATCTGAGCTTGCTCTCTATCTCGGACTCGAGCCTGGCAAACTGGCGCTGTTCCGCCTGGATCCTGCCCAGCGACGCCAGGTGTTTCGTTGTGCGCCAACACGCGACGTTGCAGGTTACCAACCTGTGGTCGATTTCCAAGACGCGGTAAGCAAGCATCAGTTCATTTATTCTTTTCGCATTCAATCTATTACTCATATGCCGCTGCAAGCCACCCAGCTGAGATGGGGTGCTTACGCATACCCCTGCTCCTATTCGTTTCGACTGGCGTAGCGTTGCATCAAAATCAGACATTAGCTCCAACGGTCGTTTGGCTCGGTCCACCTAGATTCTTACCTGCTTCCATATTCCACTCCTCCAACGGACACACACGCTTGAGCAGTCAGCTCAGAGAAGGAAGCCTTAATGTACTGACGTGCTTTCTTCTTTCTTTTTTAGTATCCGCTACATTTGCTTAATCTTAGTAGCGTCCGGGCTTTGGAGTCAAAGATCCGTCGGGATGTAGACATTGAGCACCTGGATGCTCGCCGTTTCAGGCCCAACATAATCGGTAAGTAAAGCTGTGAGTGCATTAAGACCAATGCAACCATTCCTTGGCGTCAGATGGTGGCGCACAGATTTATTCTTGCGTCACAGACCCTTCTGCACGTTGAGACGAAACGTTTAACTGGGCATGCAAAACATGAATGATATCCCGAAGCCATTTCCACTAACGTGCGGGTGATATTTTTAGTATCGGGTCTTCCAGAGTATGATGAAGATGACTGGCGGTCTATCCAGTTCAAAGCTGCAAGCAGAAAAAACACGGATTCCGTCTTTGACGTTTCTTGCCGAACTGTTAGGTTAGTGCGCACCTTGAAGTTAATTGACAGAATAAGAGATGTGCCGTGACATCGAAATTGGACCCGGAAGATATCCAACTAACCACCAATGCAAATTGTAGATGCAAACTACCAAATGTTGATCCCTCTACGGGTATCCGGCACAAAGTTGAGCCAGATTATGCGTTGCGCCACTACCGAGAGATTGACACCGGCGCTCCGAAGAAGGGTTGCATGGGCATGCAACTGTGCCCCCTCTTCTCGTTGGATGATGTACGACATCCTTTGCAATCGACGATTCAAGTTGGCATGGAGATTGCTGTACTCAAGAGGGGCGCTCACCACGCCCTATAAGCGCAACAGCGCATGCGACTATTCGGAAGACCACGTAGAGGCTAATCTCACTACATTTGGAAGACCGCGTAGAGGATAATCTCAATACATTTTTAGCATTAATAAATTACGAGATAAAAACAGAAAACGCATTTCTCCACGCTCCCAGTGCTTCCCAATCCCATATCCAGCAGATCATAAACGGCATCTAGTAAAAGTAGAGATAATTGTGGTTTCGGCAGTGAAGCACATGTACAAAATATCAGAGCCGACGTCGCAGCCGTAGCAAAGCAGAGTGCGCCAATTTATTTCATATCGGCAGGCGTGAGGGCCTGCACCATGCTGGTGCCCTCGCTGAAACGTGTTCGGAAAATGCGGTTGGCATTCTGGAACATGCCGTCTTTAAGACTGACGACAATGAACTGTGAGCCCTTGAAACGCGTCTTAATCAGTCGCCCGATGTTCTGCGTGTGTGACAGATCCAGCGCGGCGTCAACTTCGTCCAAGATATACATGGGCGCGGGCTTGAACTGTAAGAGTGCCATGATGAGAGACAGCGCGACCAAGGAACTATCAGAATTGTCAGAAAACGGCGAAAGATTGCATGGCCAAGAGCCAGATAGACAAAGTGGGGAAACATAATTAACATACCGCTGACCACCACTGAGCTCCGTGAGACTCTGCTTCCATACCTTGCCAAGACAAACCTTGACTTCCAGACCATCACCAATCGTCTTGCCCTCAGGAGGGTCAAGCTTGGCAAAGCTGCCGCCCGGCAACAGCTCCGAAAAAATCTGACCAAAGTCGCCGTTGACCTTCTCCCAAGTTTCCTGAAGAGCCTTCTTTTTGTAATCATCAAGACTGAAAATGGTCTCTTCGATCTTCCTCTTATCGCGAATAACCGTTTTGATCATGTTCTTGAGAGACACTTCCTTCTTCTCCACACTGTCAATCATGTTCATGACCTTAGGGTTAATCTTTTTCTTCATGCCTTGAGAACGCTCCGTCAGGTTACGCAAAGTTGACTTGCATTCGGCGATATTCTGACCCTTAAAGTCGTATGGCGTGCCGCTACGGCCAAATTTGTCTTGCTCATCATGTATCCATTCATGATCGCCTTCCAAACGGGAGACATTTTCAGCAGCGCTCTGCTGCTCCTTGTTGAATTTCTCAATTTGATGGCCAAGCTTCTGCATCTCCAGACCTTCTTCGGCAATGCGGGCATTCTTCGAACGAGTAGCTTCGTCAAGTGCACGCAGCTCGTCGTCGAATTGGTTCAGTTTTGCGCGCTCGTCGTCCAAATCCGCTTGCATCGCGTTGTGGGTCTGCTTCAGTTGAGCTTGCTGCTTCGTAACATCTTGCATGTCATTCTCTTGCGTCTTAATGTTGAAGCCAACTTCTTGAAGCTGATCACGAGATGCCGTCAGATCAGTGTTGACTTGCTCCAAGTCAAGCTGCGCACCTTGCAGACGCTTTTGTAGTGCCTTAACTGCGCCGGTATCCTTTTGCAGATCAGCACGAAGCTTATCGACCGACTTCTGTAGTTCAACAAGTTTTCCGTCTTTGTTGCTGTCGAAGTCCTTCATATCTTTTTCGATGCGCTTGACATCTGCGATGGCTTCAGATTGACGGCTCTTGGCTTCGGTGATGCTCTCCTGAAGCTCTGCGATTGTTGTCTTCATGTTTTCAACCTCCTGAATAATCGACGAAGACGAGTTGCCGCTAATTTGCTCTTCGCCGAGCTTGATTTCGTGGTTCTTTAGGTCAAGATCCTGCTTAATGCGACGAGCTTGATCCAACTTTGACTTTTCTTTGGCCATCTTAGCTTGAAGCTGCCTGAGAGAACCCTCTGCCTCGTTGAGCTCCCGCGTCAGACTGTTGAGCTGCTGTAGGGTGACGAGGACGCCACTGGACGTGGGGGCACTGCCACCGGACAGA
The DNA here is from genome assembly GCA_029218145.1 of Aphanocladium album. Lineage (NCBI taxonomy): Eukaryota > Fungi > Ascomycota > Sordariomycetes > Hypocreales > Aphanocladium > Aphanocladium album. The sequence continues at coordinate 30,793 of JARDXD010000209.1, read as the reverse complement.
GTGCCTGACGGGTCGTAGGAGTCTCCCTCCAGGGTGATACTGCGCATCTTGACGTTCGGATCGAAAGTAACACGCTTAGCAGTCTCCGCATCTTCGCAGACTAGCGTATTTCCGAAAACGTATTCCATAGCAGAAGCAACTTCATCATCATATCCCACCAGTGATAGCGCGAGATTCACTTTGCCCGGGGCGATATTCTGTGCAGTAGCGATCGTCTGCGCTGACGCCTTGAAAGCAGAGATTTTGTTGAGAGGAATAATTGTCACTCGCTTTCTGAGCTTGCCCTTTTGAAGAAGCTGAGTACCCGTCACTTCCGAATCGACGACCACGTTGTAAAGCCGGCCTCCAGCACAAATCTCTAAGGCAGTTCCGGCTTTTGTATGGTTCTGGTCGAGAGTAAAAAGTTGAGCAACCAGGCCTTTGACTTTTGAACGATCGAAATTCGGGACTGGATCTGCATAATTGAAGTCAATGTTGGCAACTTTCCTCTTCAATTTGTCGGACTCTTGGCGCAGGCCACGAATTTTTTGTTGCAGGGTGGACTCTTGCTGATACATTTCTTGCTCCTGCCCAGGCTCAAAGCCAAGTTTGGACAGCTCACGCTCCAGCTTCTGCACTTGTGCTTTCAAGCCATCGAGATCACGGAGCAGTCCGGCATTTTGCTCCCTGGCCTTTTTCGCACGAGGCTCTTCTTCTTTGACCCTGCTCTGCAAATGCGTGATTTTTATCTTTGCCTGCTCTTGCGCAGTAGCAGCCGCATTCACGCGATTCTTTGCGTCCTGAAGCTGACCTTGGTAACCATTTTCCTGACCATCCTTGGAGGCAACGCCAGTTTGAAGCGTCTGAAGCAACTCTTCTTTCGATTCTACCTCTTCCGCTTTCTTGGCGAGACTGTCCTTCTCGGCGTCGCATTTGTCTTTGGCCGCATTGAAAGTGGTGGTTTTCTCTTCCAAGGCCGCTTCAAGCTCGGCGACAGCCTTCTCCAGGCTAAGCTTCTTCTCTTTCTCTTCCGCCAAGCTGGAGGTTTTGAGATCCATGATTGTCGCCAACCGCACGAGTTCATTGGCGTGTTTCTTGACCTTTTCTTCCAGTGCCTGAGCTTTGCTGCCTTTTTTGATCTCCTTCTCACGCTGGGAATGAATTTTTTTCACATCTTCTTCCAAGTGACTTAGCTCACTGCGGAGTCTTTTGGCGGATTCTTCAAGCCCAATATGACGCTGCTTTTTCCCATCCAGGTCGGCCGCAGTTTGGCGCAGCTTCTCTTGGCACTTAATATAGTCGTATGCGACAACCACTCGCGTCAATCGCTCAAGGTCGTTTTGTGTCTGTTGATAGTCGAGGAATGCACGTTTTTCGGTGCGGAGTTTTTCAAGCTTCGGCTCAATTTCGTCTTTGAGGAGCTCTCTCAGTTCCTGTAACTTGACCTCTTTCTTCGCCATTGTTTTCAAGGCCTTATCTCGGCGGTCTTCAAACATTCGCGTTCCCGCTGCTTCTTCAATCATGGCAAGAATCTCCACGGCCTTCATGTTGAGGACTTTCGTGATGCGTCCTTGCATAATTAGAAAGTTTGGGTTGTTGATATTGAGCTGCACCGACTGGAAAAGATTTTGAACCGTTTGCTGCTGAGCACGGTGACCGTTGATGAGATATTTCGAAGTACCGCCCAGGACGATTTGCCTCGTGACACTGATTGACGCATATTCCTCGAAGCCGATCGGTGACTTCTTCGTGTCTCGGTTGTCGAAAACAATTGTAACGCTCGCTTTTGTGACACCGGCTTGACCACGCTTATAAATCAGATCCTTTGTAGAGAGTTAGTCGGCGTAGCGCTGCACAGGTCGGAACGATCTTTACCTGGAGATTTTGTGCTCGCACTGTCGTCATATTGGTGATTCCCAGGACGAAGCAGATAGCATCGAGAATGTTGGATTTTCCACTACCGTTGAGGCCAGTGATTGAGTTGAAACTTTCGTCCCTAAAAAACAGTCAGAAACTTGCTGCGCTTGCCATGCATAGAATACAACAAACCATCCTGAGATGACCGTACGCACGGCGTACGACTTAAAGCCCTGTAGATCAGTTAGCATATCGGTCATATGTTATTATCTGTCGCTTGCAGTATCTTACGTCGATAACTACTTCAATCACCCTCATGTTACTTTATTAGAGCGTGCTCGCAGTGTCTGGTGGTTGAAGCCTTGACTGGCGGCGCATCTCAAGTCCAGTTGCCCGCTTTACGCGACTCGGAAGTAAACAATCCCTTGTTTGGTTTCTGATAAGCTTATCACCACGTGATCCAGCACTTCTCGCAAAGGCCAGTGAGTGTCGCAGTCGCGTTGCGTGCGCATGGCCACGGCCATTTGACGCTAACCTGATTTGGCTGGAATCAAAACATTGCGTGTGGAACGGACGAGCGCCGCCTCCACTACCTAGCTAATACCTCTCGACATTTAACGTCTCTCTAGAGCTCTTTTGACTTTCTACCTGGTTGTCATTACGTTTTTTCACGCTCTCGTAACTACCAAAGTCCCGACAACAGTACCCTTCAAATCACTTGAACACCTCGCCATCTCTGTCAAACGCCCACGCGGCTTTGGCACGAACTAAGAATGGCCGCCATGCGAGGTCCTCGTCTCCAAGTCGGATCCACGCCATGGATTGCTGAAGAGCGTTCTTCGGCTCTCCAGATTGTTCAGTCAGAGGTTGAAGAGTTTTCCTTTTCTGCTCGAAATGAGATGGAGTGGCTCAATGAACACATGGCCGGCATCTTCGACGAAAATGAAACGTTCGCGACGCCAAACACAACTTTGCTGCTCCAACTTGCTAATAGTGTACTAGAAACTTCGCCGATGCTTTCAAAACACCAGGCAAGCTACGCGGCAAGACACCGCGTACGGTCCGAAAGACCGCTGCGCCAGCAGATTCCAGATTGGTGAGTCTCTCTGGGCAGTCCCAGATGCATGGGCCTAATCATCATCTACAGCCGCTTTCCGATGTTTTTACCACGACACCGAATGGCGCGCCTCCACAGCATATCAGCAAATTACTTTCGCCGAAAGCTACCGGCCGATCGTCGAAACCGTTCGCTGTGGCGGCTAAGCCCATGCCTCAGTCACAATCCACGCAGGATTCTGGATACTACGGCAGTCAAGAGATAGAATCGGCCGCTCCCGTCTACAGCGACCTCGAGAATAGCTCACAGAAGCCGAGAATATTCCAGACCATCAACAGATCGACAAAGCAGAGCCCCTCTCACGCACCTTTCGTCGATGTATCCGCCAAAACGTTTCAAACTGCCAAAGAAGATCAGACGCGTCAATTCACAAAACCGACCGTTTTATCGGATGCGGAGTCTTCCCCTATGCGCCACAACCTCGCCAAACCCACGCTGTCATCATCACCACTGAAGCAGTCACCGCTGAAATCACCCATCCTTCATTCTGATCTGACCGAGCTGGCGGACGAAAATGAAGAGCCACCCTCTCCATCTGAAGCTTCAAGCCCGATTCGTCAGATTGTGCGTAAGAGCAGCTTGAATTTTGCGTCACTTCCCGCCCGGGAGCCACTGGCTGCGGTAAAGAATTCTGGAAGAGTGTCGCATGTTAGCCACGTGGAAAAATCCAGCACAGGAAAGAACCATGGTTCTACTTCGAGCGAGCCCAACTCAGAAGACGATCAAGATGTCGATATGCACGCGGACGAAGAAAACGAAGAGCCAGCCAAATTGATGACTGGAGAGGGAATCAGTCACACTAAGACATACGCGCAACGCCTCCATGACCAGATTAATCAAATGGGCAAGTCCAAGTCGGGCACTTTGGGACAAACCCGCTCATACCCCAATATGCCCTCAGTCAAGCAAACTGCGCTGCCAGTCTCGCAATCCAATCCAAGTATAACGACCTCGCCCACTCGCAAGCAGAGTATTAGCAAAGTATTGCAAACTACACCTGGTGCCTTTCCCGAAGAAGAAGATGACGATGACTGGATTGAACCTCCAAGCGCGGCGCCGCCCACAGAACTACGTCCTGCATTTCCTAAGAGCTACTCCGCCGACGTTATGGAGGGCATTCAAGGAAAGGACAATATTGGCCAGCCGGATTTTGCTGCTCCTAAGGCGGAAAACGGTACTCGTTTGCAAAGTCACGGCAAGTCCGCGTCTGTTTCTACGCTGCCTAGTATGAGAGCCGAGACCAAGAGCGAACTGCCTCTTACAAAATCGATCTCAGTCTCTCATGAATTAGGCACTGTGGCAGAGTTTCAGACTCTCGAATCACCATCTGGGTCTCCATCACGAATATTCCGTGACAGCCCACTCAAGCATATGAAGAGCAAGTTTTCCTCTCTTTTGAAGAGCTCAAGAAGTCTACTGGCAAGCAGTGCAGCGATCAGTGCAGAGGGAAAGTATTCTATGTTATCGCCTTCTACACCCCAGTTAGGGATGCATCCATCCCCGTCTGCTACGTCCATCGTCACCAAGCCTAGAATCGCTTCGGACGCGTCACAGAACACAGATATCTCCTTAAGCCCTGGAAAAATTCGTCGCACGCGGGCCTCTGCGGAGCGTGAGCGAGAAGACAAGCGCCGTGAGAAGGAAGCGAAACTCATGGCCGAGCAAATGGATCGGCTGGATAAGGCACGCGAGAAGGAGCGTGAGAAGGCCCGCGTATTCAGCAAAGAGCAGGAACGTATTGCTGTCATGGAGAAGGAAATTGCTGCGAAGAAGCAGGACGAGCAAATGCACGCAAAGCAGACGCCAAAGGCTCGCAGCAGTCCTCGTAAAGCAAGGTCTGATGATGGTGATCAAAAGACGCTGTCGCAAGACTTCGAAATGACTGACGCGCCCCAAATCGCTCCGTCGTCAGTGGCTCGAGCAGCCAACCCCACGCACTCTCTACGAAACAGAGATGTGAAGCGGCCAGTCAAACCGACTAAAGAGGACCTCAAAGCCAAGCAAGCTCCAACCGTCATTCGCGTGAAGCCCGGATCCCAGCATTCGCAGTTTCACCAGCCAGGCAGGCAGTCAACAAATCTGCAAGAGCACACAAACCTATCCAGCTCCCAGCATCAACTGAGCGTTAAGGCAAGCGAAGCATCTCTCCACAGCAAATCATCATCGCAGAGCCTCAAGTCTAGCACCAATGCGCGCTCGAAAGCCACCGAGAATGCTGCCAAGAAGAAGGAAGCAGAGGAACGAGAGGCTCAGAAGCGGCGAGACGCGAAGGCTGAAGCAGAGCGCAAGCGCGTAGCATCTCAAGAGGAGCAACGCCGCCAAGAGCAACAGCGACGTGCAGACGTAGAGCGCCAGAAGAAAGAGAAAGCGGCAGCCGAAGAGCGCAAGACGGCACAGAGACAAGCAGCCTTGGAGAAAGCCAAACAGACCAAGGCACCGCCGCCAGCAACTCGATCCCAACCGAATGGCCCGCCTGACTTCACCATTAGCCAACAGCAAAAGATGGAAGCGCAGGGCAACAGACCGCCATCTCGGATGATGACGGGCCCTCAGCGACAGCAAGCCGAATCAACCTCGAGCAAAGCTGGAGCAAAACGTCCAGTGGGGCAGGATTACAACGACGACGCGCAGGATCGACGACCGCCGACCCGCGCAGGACCAGCATACCAAGGTAAAGACGCCAAGAGACGGCGCACTAGTGAAGCCTTCCATGATGATGTCGAAGGTGGCAGTCAGCATATCAAAGGTCCTCCTGTGCGGCCTTCTCCTGGTTTTAAGAAGGACATGCCACCGAAATCACTCTTCCAAAATGGTTATTCGAATGCCCCACCGAGCGCGGCGCACGATTTATTCAAGGCCTCTGTTGCATCACAGCAATTCCAGAGCAAAGCTGCGCGCCCTGTTGATATGGCACAAATCTCGAAAGGAAATATCCCATTTGCACCAAACTCCAATGCAGCAGGTGCTGCTTTCAAGACGCCTGCTCGTCCTGGACAGTACTTGGCATCAAAGTCGGCAGCAAAGTCCGCGCCTCGCGCGTCTCCCCAGTTCCCCAACGGAGAAGCAATTGACTTGCCCGAGATTGATACGGACGAAGATGATGATGATGAGCCTGCCATAAACAATATTGCCGGGTGGGCCGCTTCGCCAGATCTACGAGCGGCTCTTATGCGACAAGAAACGATGGACCCTTCGCAAATTTTTGGACCACCAGCACCGCTGAACATGGAAGAGGTATTCAGCAAGAGCAAGGACAGATGGCCCAAGTTTCGTGCCAGAACTTCCAGTGCTAACTGGAGTGGACCGGACGGCTTAACTGAGGATGACATCCGAAAGGACCTGGCGGCGAGAGAGAAGCTTAGACGCGAAGGGGGTTGGTCGTACGAAATGAGTAAGGACGTGTTGTGAGGGCGGGCTATCCAGGCCTGACGATTGAATCACAAATTGGTGAGACGGCGGTTACCGGATTTGATTTCGTTTTCTAGCGACGCATAGGCGCATTCCAGAAGGAATCAGAGCGATACTGGAGTTTTGGGTTATTAGTCACTGGCGTTTTGATTACAATTTTTAATTATGGCAACTATTCTTCGACGTTATTACATGCATCGTAGTGACAGAACATCAGTCAATCTTAAGTCAGTAGATGCCTCCTGCGCGAACAAAAGAAAGGTTTGAAAAGGAGAACAGTGAACACTACAAGTGCCTTTATTGAAATAGAAAGGACAACCTTTGGGCGAGAGTCGTGATGCATTGCTCAATACAGTAGTGGCGCACCAAGTGGGGCTCCTGTGTGGGTCGCTGCGAAAAGGGGGAAAAAAAAGTCGAAAACTTTCTGCCCGTCGCGCTATAACTAAGGGTCTGGCATCCTCACCACGCAAACTGGCTTCTACATCTTCCTTAGTACACGGCACATCTCGAATCTCTACCCAAAAACATCACTCCCGTCTGTATTTGTGGCCAGCGCGCCAGTTATTTCGCGAACAATGTTTCGCCAAGGATTCAGGACTTCCGCGGGCCTCGCTCGCCGAGTCCTACCTCAGGTGGCTGTCACGTTTGGACGACAGCAGCGAATTGCTGCGCAAACGATTCGCCCATCGATGTCGACAGTCAACTCATGGAAAGCTATAACTCAGATGACGCGCCTATATAGCAGCGACTCCGCTGCTGCTGCTGAGTCGCCTGCCGAGCATCAAGTAGCTCCGAAGCAGGCTGACGAATGGACGACTGAGTTCGCAACGCTCGCAGATAAGGGTGTTAGCCAGAGCCTGCTGCGCGCCATCACATCGGATATGGGCTACCAAACCATGAGTCCCGTGCAGGCCAAAACAATCAACCCTGCGCTCAAGGGCACCGATATGTAAGTTAACCCCGTCCCTGGTGGTTGCGAGACCGTCCGCTGACTGAATGAACCACAGTGTTGCTCAGGCCAAGACCGGAACCGGCAAAACGATTGCGTTCCTTTTGCCACTACTGCAACGAATGATCAACGAAGACCCAACCCTAGCAGAAAAATCCTCGAAATACATGGCTCGACCCGACGATATCCGCGGCATTGTCATGTCGCCCACCCGTGAGCTGGCTGAGCAGATTGCCGCGGAAGCTCGCCGCCTCACTCGCCACACTGGCCTTGTTGTGCAGTCCGCTGTAGGCGGAACGCAGAAGAACGCAATGCTCCAAAAGACGCGCCGGGAGGGATGCCATCTTCTTGTTGCGACACCAGGTCGTCTGTACGATCTGCTGTCCGACGAGCGCAGTGACATTAGAGCGCCAAATCTCGCAGCCCTGGTACTGGACGAAGCTGATCGCATGCTTGACGTCGGATTCGAGCGCGAGCTGAATTCTATCATCGAGATTCTGCCCAAACCCGAGGAGAAGATTCGCCAAACAATGCTCGTCTCGGCCACAATCCCCGACTCGGTCATTCGTCTCACGCGCAGTATGGTTCGCGCCGACGACTTTGAATTCGTGCAAACGATTTCGGAGTCGGAGTCGCTGACACACGACCACGTCAACCAGAATGTTGCCATCGTTTCTAACATGAGCAACGTTTTCCCGGCCCTGTTCGAGCTCATGGACAAAAGCATCGCGGAGGCGAACGCGAACCCCGACAAGAGACCCTTCAAGGCAATCGTGTACTTCAACACAACCGCTATGACACAGCTTGCAGGAGAACTTGGTTTCCATAAAAACCGCGATCGCAGCTTTGTCCAAAATTTTGCGATCCATTCCGGTCTGAGCCAGACCGGCCGCACTCGCGCTGCCGACAAGTTCCGCCAAGCCAAGTCCGCGGTTTTGTTCTCTTCCGATGTTACTGCCCGCGGCATGGACTTTCCAGACGTAACCCATGTAATTCAGGTTGATTGCCCGCGCGATCGTGAGACTTACATTCACCGTCTCGGTCGCACTGCACGTCAACAGAAGGATGGTGAAGGCTGGCTTCTCCTGCCTTCCATCAGCCGCTCAAAGGCTCGCGATCTGCTTCGCGGGCTCCCCCTCAACCCAAACAAGTCACTAGAGTCTGCCACCTTTGCTGCGGACTCAGGCGATGCTCAACCGGAAGTCACGACTGCCGTCAACCGACTGTATTCTGCCGTCCCGTCTGAGATGCTTGAGGACGCCTATCGCGTCTCCATTTTCTCTTCCGCCGAGAAGCACTCCCGTGAGGACCTTGTCGACCAAATGAACGTGTGGTCCACCGAAGGCTGGGGTTGGAAGAGCCCCCCTACGGTTTCTCAGGCGAAGGCTGCCAAAGCTGGCCTTGGTCGCGCCAATCTCAACTTTGGAGTTGAGCGCCGCTCCTCGTCCGACTCCCGATCTGGCTTTCGCTCCGATTCCCGATCTGATTCTCACCGCTCAGACCGCTTCGGAGGCGGAGATTCTCGCCGAAGCTTCAAGCGCAGCTCCGACCCGTTTAGCAACATGAGATCTGATGCTAGGCGAGATGATCGTGGTGGCGCCCGTTCTTCCCGTAACGGTTTCCGCCGCAACTCGGACAAATCAGGAGATTCATCGTGGTAATTGCCCCGAATCTGACAGAAATATAAAAAAACAAGTCTCGCAACAGCAATGAGTTTCGAGCAATCAGACCAGCGACACCAACACCTGTACAACACATTCATCTACACTTCTTTTCTTGTCTTTACCTTTGTGTTATTATGTCCAAAAACCTGGACTCATATTAGTCGCGATCATGCCATCGAAGTCAAGGATACTGAACTCAACGATTTGAGCACCTCGCTTTGGTGACATGATTTTATTGGCGGTCGCATTTTGCAAATTTGGCTTTGCACAGGGTGCGAATCGGCAATTGGAAAAGCATATCTGTTACAATGTATAGAAATGGGCGATGAGATATTTTAGATGGGAAAAACAACATAGGCGCATAACCGGATAATACACCTCTCTTTTCAAAATTTCCAGACCATGATTGGCACCTCTCGCCCGCATGTTACCCCCTCAGAGCATACGTCTTCACAGGAACGTCTGCGAGTTCAGGAGAGGGCCAGTAGTACAATGTCAATAATGGTATAAACTCCCACAAACGCCTCATGAATATGTTGGCATAGGCGCAATATGCTTCTAAAATCGCACAGAATCATCCAGACCGTCCACAAAACCTCCCAGCAAATTCTTTTCCAAGACAACGTGCGCTTCCCGCAGACAGCCATCTGACCATATCCCAGTGTATATTTCAAGTACTTTCCAACTCAACACGCTCTCGGCACTATCTGTGCCCCATCAGCATGTTGGCATCCCACAGCAGCACCCTCTCATCCCAGCCGACCGAGGCCACCCAGCCGCCTACGCCAAACAGACACCAGTCCACGCCGGTGACAAATTCTGTATGACGGTTCATGATGCCCATTTGCTGGCCGACCCGAGCGCCCCCGGGTCCTGCCACGGGGCCCTGCGTGGAACCGTCGTTCCACAGGCGAACCGTCATGTCGTAGCTGGCGCTGATCAGGATGTCGCTGGCGTGCGGGCTCCAGGACACCTTCCGGACGGCGTACTCGTGACCCTGCATGATGGTCAGGGGCCCACCGTTGGGGTTGCGAATGTCGAATGTGCGGATGATGCGGTCGACGCCGGCGGTCGCGACCACGGTATCGTTGTACTTGTTCCAGTCGTGCGTCAGGAGCTCCGACGGGGCCGCGCCGCCGCCGACACCACCGGGCGTCGGCGGAGGGGCATGCACGGCAATGGTGGACACGAGGTGGTATTTGGCAGAGGATGGCGTTCGCAGGTCAAAGAGGCGCAGGTGCGAGTCGGAGGAGACGGCGGATATCAATGCTGGATTCGAGGGGCAAAATGAGGTGCTATATGTGCAGTTGCCGATCGGCAGCGTCTTGATGGAAAAGTTTCGTGTTGGCGACCACTATTTCGAGCTGTTAGCGATTCATGTCCGGGCGAGCATTGCCGCAAAAAAATAACGCTGTGGAAGAGCGAGGCGCATTACAATTTTCACAGTTCCGTCCCACGAACTCGATGCAAACGTGTCCTTGGTAACTGGGTTCCAGCAGACCGAGAAAGTCTCGCGCTTGTGTTCGTGAAAGTTCATTACGGGAAAGTCGTCGACGCCCAGGTCGAAAAGCTTGAGGGAGCCATCACCGCATGCAACAATGAGTTGGTTCTCGTTTATTTCGGACCAAGCAAGATCGTATAAGGAATCATTTGTGTCGAATCTAAGTAGACGAAGCGTGTTAGAAATGGTAACCAAAGAAATGCAGCTTAGGAGCAGCGCAGTCTGAGCATGCAGGAGAGCGACCTACGCCTTTTCTACTTGCACGCCCTGCGCCGTGAGACCGAGCGAATATAGGCGTCCGTTGCCGACGATGCCAAAGTTGGCGGCTGAAGCAACGGCGATGCGCGAATCATAGTACGGCGAGTATTTGACCGCATAGGGATTGAACCCTTGGGTACGAAACTCGAGCATGGCAGCCATGCTGGCGGCGGCAATGAGGGGGATCGCGACAACGAGGCGGGGAATCCGGCGCGGGGTGACGGCGCATTCGACGGGATGAGACGGACGGGCTTTGCGACGGCGGATATGGGTTGAGACGTTTTCGAGCAAGTCTGCTGCGGTCAGGAATTGGGGATTTCAGTGGCGAGAATTTCGAGCTCCTCGTCTCAGCATAGACCTCTGTGAGAAAGGGAAAAGCATGCGGCCGAGAAGCAGAAGTGCTGGTAGCTTTCCGCTAAGCATGTGCCTCGGTTACAGAGACCCGCACAAGCTTCTCCAGCGAGACGTCACAGGCGAGAAGCGCTATAGGCACGACGCTAAAATTTGTCTTATACAAGAAAATTTGTGCTAACAACCCATCATTTTATCATTGCATGAGTATGAACATCTCAATTCTTATGGGGGTTTGAAAGAGGCGTCTTTGTTGCAAAGACGTTGCTATGACAGTGGCCGAGAGCAGGTATACCACGAAGAATCCTACAAGCCCAAATCCACCATGCTTCATGGGACTAACCAGGCACTCACTACTCACCATATGTACCTGCCAACTCGGTCGCCTCATGAACGTGGTAGAGCAACTTGGGAGCCCCAGCTGTTTCAGTGACACAGCTCACGCAAGGCCCGGCGCCATGAGCAAAGTAGTGCGAATTGAAATCCCCTCTTCGACAGCCTCCAGGGACCACGTCCAGATTGACGTCGAGCATACAGTCGTTTCGCCAGCAAAACAGCTCTGGAGAGAATCCCACAGAGAAATCTGGGTCAAATTAGAATAATTCATATGTATTACTTCAATTACGCACCATCAATCACGTTTTAACGACCTCGAGGGGAACAAGGCGCCATGAACCTGCTCAACACACCACTTTGGACAGCACGCAACTGGCGATCTTATTGCCAAAGTATCAATATCTACCAGATAGAATATATTCGAATGTGCACAACTGCAGTCTGGTCATACATTGCCCTTTTTGGCATGAATTCGCATCAATTACTGGGTAGGTTGTCACATGACTTCGCGTGCAAACCGTGCCCTGGAACCGCCAGTACTGTATAAGCAAACGAGCCCCGCGGCGCGCCCTGGCATTGACCCGCGTCGCCACTGTGTGTTGCTTTGTAAGTTAGACAAATCATCACCCAAATGCTGTCATGCCATGCCTTCTTCGGCTAAACACAGCTCCGTTGCATCTTTATCTCAAACTCACAGAGGCTACGCGGGATGACACTTTGAAAGATGAAGGCCTTTCTCGCTGGCAGCCGCAAGCGCAAACCGACAGAGGAAGCGCCCCGCCAAAATGCCAACGAGGATAATGAGGATGAGCCGACCGAGGTGAAGCTCGCGATGCTGTCGTCGCTCCACCCCCAGATCGAGCAGGATACACTGATGGACGTGCTGCTGGCCCACGAGGGCTCAGTAAAAGAAGCATCCGCTGCGCTGCGCCATGTCCGCCCAGAACCGACCAGGTCAGGCGTCATCGGCTACCAGCAGTCGCTCAAGCAGTATGCGCTGCCTGCAGACCCGACATCACCGCAGAAGAAGAAGATAAAGTCAAAAAAGGGCAGCACCCTCCACCTGTTTGACCCGGAAGACGTCGCTGAGCACACGCCGTGCACAATTATACACAATTTTCTACCACCAGATGTCGCCAATGATTTGCTCAAAGAGCTGCTAGCCGAATCCGAGACCTTTGAACGCATCACTTTTAAGCTGTTTGATAATGTCGTCTCCAGTCCACACACGTCGAGTTTCTATGTCGACAGCTATGAGAAGCTCATGTCTCAAAAATCAGAGTATTACTACAATGGAGCCCAGCTTACGGTACGCAACTACAGCGCATCTTGAGAATATCCGACTAATGTAGCTTTCCAGGATGTTCGCCGCATCACTCCACAGCTATCCAAAGTCAAGCCCCTCGTCCAAGAAACCGTCAATGAGGAAATTCAACATCGCATCAGAACCAGATACCCCGATGGCAAGAAACTCAAATATCAGTCTCCTCATGCGTGGGTGCCCAATTCAGCCTTTGTCAATTGCTACAATGGCGCCCAGCAGAGCGTGGGCTATCACAGTGACCAGCTCACATATCTCGGTCCTCGCGCCGTCATTGGCTCTATATCACTCGGCGTTGCGCGCGAGTTTCGAGTGCGCAGGGTCCTCCCAAAGGATGCAGGTACCAGGACAGCTGAAGACGCGGATGCCGAAGGCCAAATATCGATACATCTGCCACATAATTCATTGCTGGTTATGCATGCAGAAATGCAAGAAGAATGGAAGCACTGCATCGTCCCTGCGCTCTCGATTGACCCTCACCCGATCGCCGGCAACCGACGCATCAACATCACATATCGCGACTATCGTGCTCGGATGCACCCCTCGCAGACACCACGGTGCGCCTGCAAAATTCCATGCATTCTGCGCGTGGTGCAACGGAAACGAGAAAACTTTGGAAAGTACTTTTGGATGTGCCACGCCGGCAATGTACCGGACAAGGAAGGATGCTCATTTTTCCAGTGGGCAGAATTCGATGATGATGGAAATCCAATATTCAATAAGAAGCTGGCAAAACCGCCATAGATAAATACTATATCCTCAATCATAATAGAAAAGCATATTCAAATTCTCTGCACGCATCACCGAGGTGGCTCCTGAAAGCCAACTTCGATGACCCCCACTTCTATGGTTCACCACCCGCTCTCGCTCATCGCATTTGGACTTACTTCCACCCAACTCCAGTTACAGCAGCATAGGTCGCATCCTTTCAGTCACAACAGGAAAAATTGGCAAAAAATGGCTGAAAAAATTACATTTTCATCCGACAGGGCGGCTCTGCTGGAACCTCACCTGCCACCGTCGGCACCAGCAGCGGGGTCAGCCATGTTCGTTACTTTGACATTTGCGACGTCGCTCGACTCATCCCTATCGCTCGCACCAGGAGTGCGAACGCGGCTCTCTGGTCCCGAATCAAAGGCGATGACGCACTACCTGCGCTCCCGCCACGATGCCATCCTCATCGGCGTCTCCACTATGCTCGCCGATGACCCGGCGCTCAACTGCCGCATCGCCGGCGCGGAGCAGCTGCAGCCGCGGCCCATTGTGATTGATCCGCACCTGCGCTGGACCCCCAAACCGACGGACAAGGTCATGGAGACGTGTCGCCGCGGAGCCGGCCTGGCGCCGTTTGTCATCACCGCTGCCGCGTCAGAGATCCCTGAGGATTCGTCGCGCGTCCTGGAGGAACACGGCGGCAAGTACGTCCAGATCCGGGCAAAGCCCATCGGGCCGAGCGGACGGATGCGTTTTGACTGGCGAGATGTGTTTACGAGACTGGCGGACTCGGAAGGCCTGGCAAGCGTCATGGTGGAAGGCGGCGGACAAATCATCAATTCGCTGCTGGATCCTGCCTATCACGATGCGGTGGACTCGGTTATTGTTACGATTGCACCGACGTGGCTGGGCCAAGGCGGGGTTGTCGTGTCACCGGAGCGTGTGCACGACCAGTCTGGAACACCAACAGCGGCGGCTCGACTCTGCGATGTCTCCTGGCATCCATTTGGTGACGATATCGTATTATGTGGCAAATTGCAGGAATCGTAGTCAAGAGACCTAACGACAACCTCACCGCAAAAAAGAAAATCAATGACGGTTGATCGAAGCTATACCAATTCCATCAAGTACGCCATGTTTCTTCGCCGGCTAATATTTGGCACTACCGAACGCCCAGGTCTGCGAGGTCGCCATCTGTCACGTTAAAGGCCGCCAGGTCCTTGTCACGAAGACCGATCAAGTGCAGTAGCAATCGGCTGCTCAGATGCAACTTTTTCAGATCCTCGGAATTTGTGGCATTTGGTTGCAGCTTTGGGAAACCAGGCATCGGATGGAGCCGAAGAAATTCAGCAATTGTGTAGCCCTGTTTGCTGAAGACAAGCGCAACCAGCGCGAGCGAGTCAAAGCCGAGCTTCGAGGACGCGTTTCGCCTCGAACAACCTCTGAGCGGCTTCCGAGAACCATGAAAGATAGAATCCAGCCAGTTTAACGCGCGTATGCCCTCGACAATGCTATTGCTTTTGTGATCGCCAATGGTATTTCTGCGATATTCTATGCTGGCGCCAGCAGCACAGTACTTTTCACCAAATAATTCATGGCTTTGATCGGAGAGATTTCGTCCTTCACAGCGTGATACATGTAAAGGGGAATGGTTGGAGTGTCAGCTCGGCCAGCGACTGCGTTATCAAGGAAGGCGTGGGCAAACGCAGGTTCAGCGAAGAAATCAAATCCATTGATGAAATACTTGGTAATACCATGGTCTTTGAAGAGTTTCAATGTTCCCTCCAAGTCCAACTCGATCGCGCGTAAGAAGGTGGCTGCGTTGTAGGGACCTGTCTTGTGGAGGTTGTCGAGGAGAATTTGCCTGGCATCGGGAAAACTCTGCATTTGTACCGAGGAGACTAGTAACGACGAGCCCAGAACCTAGACCATTATTAAGTGCGGTAATATGCTCGTTGACATGTAGGGGGACGCCGCCGTAGGCCATCACATCAAGGCATAGCTCCGGGGCATACGATGGCTGCGGCTGCGCCGTCCACTGGCTGGCAAACCACCACCAGAGAAACCGTACACAGTCTGTTTGAAGTTATCTTCCAGGCCAAATTGACGAGACAAGGACTGCACGGTACGAATCGAGTCGAGCACGGCGTGGCCAGTGTTGTTGCCTGCGAACGCAACAGCCCTGAGACCCTCGTAGTCGGGCATGTTGATGACCCAGCGTTTGGAGACGAGGAGTGGTGTGAATATGCTCTGCTCGCTGGGCTCTTTGAGAATCTCGTCGAGGGCATAGCTGGGGCTGCTATCCACGGAGACCGAATCGTAGGCCGGCACGTGTACGTCAAGAGAGTTCCGGGCTCGCATCATGGGGCACGATGACAGTGGTGACGGAAAATGATGGTCCGTTCAGGCTGTCTGTGCTACAGAACAAGACATTCCAAACATCTTTGATGCCACGCAATTTGTCGCGCGAGCTTTCAGGTGCGCGGCGGAAACGAAGCACTCTGCCCGGCGAGTCGGAGCAGTTTGTGCCCTCTGGTAGCGTATACCAAGGGTCGCGACTTGGTGGCAGGGCTGCTGTAGAAGAATCATCCGCGGAGGCAGTAGCGAGAGTGCTGACGAGCACAAGAAGTTGCGTGAGAGAGTATGATACCTGCATCATTGCGCATGTTACGGGTTAATTGCTGCCACCAAACGTTGCCCTCAGTCAACAGGCCTGGAAGATTTGGGATAATGCAGATATGTACGCGCTGCTCGGGACAGCAGGCGCATAGCTGCTGAGCATCTCATTTTAATTTCTAGCAAAATCTCACTGATGGCATAGATTCGAGACTGATACTGGAATGCGAATGTGACAGGCTTCCCTGTGTAAGCTAGGCGAAACGGCCATCATGAGCTATGCTGGGACTTGACCACGGCTAGACATGTCTAGAATGTCTCAAAGTAGTCAGTGCTGCCGCATTCCTCATGGCTGTACGTCTCAGATACGGGCTGGATCTGGAGATTCTTGGATAGTGGAGAAACTCGATACTGTTTCATCTTCTTGTTCTACATTTTGTAATATCTAGGTCAGACTTCGCGCCCCACGATAGCTCGGACGACCCAAACAGCTCATTCCTTGTTGACCCGCTAATGATCTCAAGAACGCTGTGATAGGATTATTCTAACGTGTGGCTCTGAATCCCCGAGTGATATCTGCTTAATTTACGAGATGAAATGAGCGGTTCTTTTGCTGACCGATGAGAGGATGTATGGGCGGAATCCGCCGACAACCGTCGAAGTATCAGGAACACCTTGTCACTTTGCAATGACGCCGCACACCAGATCAAAATGCGAGAAATTTGCACGATAAACTAAAAGAAGAACAGTGAACCCTGTGAACTTCAATGTGCCGAGTTTTCATTGGCAATGAAAACATTACAAAGCTACATCATAGCATGCCCGGTACCAGTGACATTCATTTTCGCTGCGACGGTGTGATCAGCAATCAACCTATACCCAGGTACCCGCAAGTGGCTTGCATGACTCGGCAGCTACCATTAGCCTTGTCCGAAGAACGGTTTTCCTCCTCTTCAATTACGGGGCAGAAAAACGTCAAAAAATTGGCGTCTTTTGTCTTTTGGAGGGGCAGCTGGGCGGGCTAGAAACGTCATGAAGGTGGGGTGCTCTAAAAACTCCCCCAAACCTCGAAAGCGACGACGGCTTCTCACCCATTCTCCTTATACTTGCTTGCGTTGATTGACCCAACTTCTTCCTCTGAATACAAAAAGACCAATCCAATTGAATCTACCTTACTTCGAGCTCTCTGCGACTACTGCAATCTCCACCACCACCACCACCTCTCCCCTTCTCATCGCGCAGCCATGGCTCCCCGCATCGTCGTCCTCGGGTCCCTCAACATCGACCTGGTGTCCTACGTCCCGCACCACCCGCTGCCCGGCGAGACGCTGACGGCGAGCCACTTTGACACGTCGCCCGGCGGCAAGGGCGCCAACCAGGCTGTCGCCTGCGGCAAGCTGTCCCGCGACGCCTCGCTCGCCAACCCCTCGGCCGACGTGGCCATGATTGGCGCCGTCGGCGCCGACACGTACGGCGCCCAGCTCCGCGACAGCCTCACCTCGTACGGCGTCGACACGTCGGCCGTCCGCGTCCTCGACGACGCCAAGACGGGCATGGCCCTCATCGTCGTCGACGAGCCCTCGGGCCAGAACCGCATCATCCTCTCCCCCGAGGCCAACCACACCCTGCGCCCGGAGCACTTTGCCGCCATCCCGGGGCCCAGGCCCGACCTGCTCATCATGCAGCTCGAGATCCCCTTTGACACCGTCATGCAGGCCCTCAAGGCCGCGCGCGAGGCCGACATCCCCGTCCTGCTCAACCCCGCCCCCGCCAAGGAGCTTCCCGCCGAAGCGTACAGGGACCTGGCGCACCTCGTTGTCAACGAGACCGAGGCTGCGATCCTGTCTGGGTGCAAGGAGTCCGACCTTGACGATGTTGATGGTCTGAAGCGTGTAGGAGGCATCTTCCTCGAGCGCGGAGTGCGCAACGTCATTATTACCCTTGGCGGACGCGGTGTGTACTACGCTACGAACGATGGGAAGAGCGCCTTGGTCGATGCTCTCAAGGCTAATGTTGTTGATACCACTGCTGCTGGCGACACTTTTGTCGGCTCTTACGCCTTGGCTGTCGTGAATTCGACGAGTGATTTCGATATCGATACTGCGATCAGATCGTCCAACAAAGCGTCTGCCATCACCGTCTCCCGACGAGGTGCTCAGGTATCGATCCCTTGGAAAGACGAGCTCCAGTAAAATAAATGCAAAAGGAAAAGAATACCAAAAACATAATAAAATTAAATTCAAATTGACTTGTCTGAAGCTACTTTCCTAATTGATGTTGTACTACCTCTCTAGAACCATGCATTCCAGTTCCATGCACCGTTTGCTGGCTCCCCTCCAGCGGCCTTGGATGCATTGTTAGATGGTGTTAGACTTCTCCAAATCCCTGCTGCAAATGATTTCTTCTTCCTCAGAGATCCTGTAGTACTTGTTGTGCCGCTGGTATTGCGAGTGTCAGGATGCCTACTTCGCATCGAACCTAAATTTCGATCTTGTTGAGTTTCGGGCTTTTCGCTTCCGTACTGCGGAGACTGAAGATAATGGCGCGGCTCTGAAACCCGATTCGAAGCAGTAAGTTGGCACATATCTTCCATCGAAATGGAGGGTCGGTCTATTGGGATCCGTGACCGCCTCGCATGAGTTGATGGCTCCCGGTCGTTTCGCCGCTGGACGCGGTTTTCATCGCTCATTTTCTGCAGCCACTCCCCAACAGTGGTGGTCTTCCAGTGCTTTTCCATAACAGACTTAATACTTTCAAGCGAGCAAACGGGCGGCGGTGACCACGGTGACCGAACATTATGCCGCTTCAAAGCGCCGACTGCAGTGGTTTCTAATTTTGTGCATCTTTGCGATACACCGACCAGTATCTCGTGGCCAAAATAATCCGAGAATGCTGAATGACTGTATGTAACTCTCACTTTCATGTATGGCATTTGGGAGTCCCCAAGTTGGCTTTCAATGTCGGCAATTAATTCGTCCGATCTTTGCCTTTGAGGTGTGTAGTGGTTATATCGTGTAGAAGATCTAGAGTGAATGCCTAGCTGTGCAAGAATGAGGACCTTTGATCCAGCATATAGAATCCTGCATCATTAGTGCTGATGTCTACTGAGAGAAACTTCCACTTACGTCGGGAATGCTTGCTCGTGGAAAACTTGCAGCACTGTACTGCCTTCGACCGGCAATATTTCTATATTCAGATCATGCAGACAACCGTGCTTGAAAAATAGATCTAATTATGTGAGTAACGTGTAAGACAGAAACAAGTGGTAGATGTTGCTCACCCAAATGATGTTCGTCCTGCTTTGGCTGAGCTGGCTTGGCTCCAGTCCCATCCGCCGAGTATGCATGCGACAGAATGCCAGAGACCTCAATAGCTGCCCAAACGTGGTCTTGTCCAAAGTATCGGCCGTGACTATTAGTGTAGATCGAGATATGGGGGGATAAAACGTGAGGCAAGATGCTGTCCATGCTGATTGTGCAACTGGGAATGTCCGTTGACAGGGATGCGTGTCGAACGACGCTTGAGCTAGATTGTGTGCCAAACGACTTGCGCGCGCTGCAGCCGCCGGAAACAAACGAGTTCCATGAATTTGAGTCATTGGAGGCGCCCGAATAGGTACGACTCGCTTCTCTTAACAACTCTTCTGCCTCTTCTGCCGTGCGAGGATTTACTCTCTCACTCTTTCGACTGGCCGGCTGAACAGATGCTGCTTTGAGCGCCATCTCTGATCCAACCGAGTATGGGCGCGGTGGAACGACCTGTTGCTGTTCATTGTCGACACCTTGTGAAGATAGAGCCCACAAGCTTCGGCGCTTCGCAATGTTCAGGCGACTTGAATTCTGATTTTGCAGCGGCTTTGCAGTCTCTTCTGGGGTATGTATGGGCTGCTGCAGGTTTCGGTCCTGGGAGAAGCGAGTTGGCGTTGCTTGCTTGTTTATACGCAAAGGGCTTGGGCGGTCATTTTCTCCGCGTCGAGGTGTCCGAGCATCGTGACTGATGGGAGTCGAAGTAACGTACGGTGAGAGACCGAGAGGCATGGTACTCATCAAATAGATAAATAGAAAATAACGACCCAAGAATTGTAAAGAATAGCGAAGCTGTGGTGAATAAGATAAAATGAGCTGATAATGTTGGTGTGCTGGTGAATGTTGTGAAAATGAAAAATGCTATTGATCGGTGGGGGTATCTGTTTGCTTATAATGCTACCAAGAATCCATGTTAAGGTATGAGTGGCCAATTTCTCCTTCCAAATACTGCTGCTATCCTGAGGTGTAATGTAACAAGGCAAGTGCGAGTCTAAACCGAGGTACCTAATGTGCGTAGTAGGTTGTCTTTTATCGATTCGGCTTCCGTTTCGTCCATGGAAAGAAATCGGATCTGTGATGCATTAATAAATAAATCAAAAGTCGAGAGTAAATGGACACTTGCCAGTTCATCATTGATTGTGGTGCCGCCGTACAGGACAGGTTCCGACAGACTGGCCGCCACACCCTTCTTCACTCTATCCTCCCAAACGCCGTCCCAGTTCCACTCGCCCGGCTTTCGAGGAACAGTTTGGCTGGCAGGCCTTGCGCCCCCCGCTGGTTTCTTCGGGCTTGGCGTTGCGGGGGTTCCGTCGCTGCCCGGCTTCTCTCCTTCGGCCTGCTTCGCCTGCTGCTTCCGCCGATGCGTCCTCCATGCGTGCCACGCGCCCGGGTTTCCAGCTGCATCTAGGGGGACCGAGTCCAGCACCTCTGGTTTATCAAACGTGCTCTTGATGTATTTGAGAACCTGGTACATGGACACGACGGGCCGGTTGGTATGCATGTAGGAAGAGCCGACGGCTCCCGCAGCGCCCGGGTCTGGACTCGCGAAAATGGGCGTCTGCTCTGCGACTGGACTGGTAGGCGCCGAAAGACTGGCCTCTGCACTGCGACGCACCCTGCCAAACCATTCTGGGAATCCGTGTCGCAGGCTGAACCCCCCGGGCGGCAGGCGCTCGTCGTCTGTGGCGCTAACGGTTCCATTATCTTGTATGTCGGTAGTGTACATGTATGTCGTAAGTGGTGTGATGAGAGGATGAAAGATGTCTGTCGCGAATATAATCATAGGAGCTCTTCGAGGATAGGAGTCGGGAAACACGATCTGGAATCGGAGAACGGCGGGGGCGTAGGGTCCTACAACTGTTAGCCAGGCGCCTTATCCAAGCCCATCAAACGTGTCGCATTACCATCACGAATAAATAAAACCGCAGACCACACTGTCGAATCGCCAGGGGTCAACGTCACGAAAACACCTGATGGGCATGCCTGCTTCAGGCCTGTGCTGTTGTACCCAGTTAGCTATTGTTGCGCGGATGCAGAGTATTGCAGCGCGCGCATACAATTCAGAGAGAAGCTGCTGCTTCCGCAGAGCAGGCAAGTTGGCCAGTTTCAATTGCGACATCTCGGCAAAGACTACGGAACCTCGCGAGTCCGCTGGTCGTTGATGAAGCGCCCTGGGAGATTGGCAGCTTAGCTGGCCAGCAGCTAGACGGGCGGTGAGATTAGCGGTGGCACGTTCTGCCAGGCAGCTTGGTTCGCGTGGCGGGGTCGATCTGGCCGATGGAGGGGTAGCTTCGCGTCGGAGGGCAAGACGGCGATTGTCGTAGACCGAGAAGACAATTTAACAGTTCGAATTTCACCATTCGAGGGATATCTTGTCGTGTTGTTATTCTTTATCTCATGGGTAGAATATGCAGTGCAGCTACGCGTTATGTGCGTTTTTTTCAACCTCCATTGACCTCTTGCAATTTTTCAGCGCTATATCCAAAGAAAAAAAAATTGTAGAATGCTGCCACCTTAAGCTCCAAGGCGCTTCTCAATCTTGCTCTTCTCGCTTTCGCGGACCTCCCGGATGTCATCCCTCGTAGCATTGTAGGCAACCGTGACCTGGTTGAAGGGGTTCTCGGGGCTCTTGTCAAACTCCTTGCGGATGCGCTGCTTGCGCTGCTCCAGGCGCAGACCCGTGCCGCTGCCGTCTGCCTTCATCTCGTTTAGACGGCGCTCCTCGTACGCGCGGTACGCGGCGGCGAAGCGCCTCTCGGGGTGGGCATCGACCTTGCCGTCGCCGCCGCCGGCCGTCAGCGACAGGGCGTCGAGGGCATTGTCGATGCCGCTGGCGTTGAGGGTGCTGGGGCCGTCGTCGAGCTGCGACAGGTCCAGGCCGCGCGACTTCTTGGCGGGGGCCTTGGATTTCTTGGGCTCGTTGCGGCCGCCGATGGCCTCTTCCTCTTCCTTCATGAGCGCATCCTTCTCAGCCTTCTTTCTGGCGGCTTCGGCTTTCTTGGCTTCCTCGGCCTCCCTGCAAAACGAAACCCGCCGTCAGCAATCAAAGAGTCTACATGCCTTTGCCTGGGGGTGTGCGGCGTTGCTTCGCGGCAACAACCGGCATACAATCAGGGTGTATGCATAGCGATTTGGAAATTGCGTCAAGTTTATGCATGTGCATGATGCGGCTACTCACTTCTTGGAGTTGTTCTTGGAGCCCTTTTGCCACTTCTCTTCCTCGACGGCCGCGACCTGGGCCTCCTCGGCTGCATTCTTCTTGGCCGCAGCGTCGGCCTTGCGGGCGTTACCCGCTACCTTCTTGGAGTTTTCTCCTTTCTTGCCCGCCATTTTTATGCTTGCTTCCGCGCTATCGATGTCGTACAACCAATTTTTGGCAGCTGTCTCGTGCTGTCGTGTGTCTGGTGTCGGATTACCGTCGATGCGCTGTAGCTTGGTGGGGTTGCGCAGGTGCAAATGACCTCTGATGGCCTGGATTATGGTTGGCAAGACGCAGGGCTATGGAAATTATTGGATGTAGTCGGTTTTCGATCTCGGCCGGTCGGTGGCAGGGTGAATATGCAAGTTGCTCGGTGTGACTGTGACTAACCTTGCGTGACTCCAGGTGCTGCCAGACTTCTTTTGCGGGCCGCGAGCAATTCTGCCTGCATTACGTCAGGGGTCCAAAGCCCACCGAATCGTGTAAGCGATGTGCGATGGAAGCATGCCAAGATATTGAGGCAGCATGAACAGCATTGTCCAGCAGCTCGACATCATTTCATCCCTTTAAAAAACACATTTGCGAATAGCTTCACCTACAGCTCGCATCATCCTTACTCCGGCATGGGAGGTAAGGGCTGGCCTGGTCAGTGCAGCGTAACAATAGCCGCCTCGTTCTTTGTCTGCAAGCGGCCCTCCGCTGCTGTCGGTGACCGGATGCGCATCCCTGAAAGACTGGGCTCACATTTGTCATTGGAATGGCCAGACTGCTTATTATGCGACGTACAATGGCGGCGGCAGCCCATGCTTGGTGCAACCTCTTCATCACATTTTTTTCTGCGGCGACCTGGGCTGCGAAAATGAAAGCCCGCTCACATCAACAAATGTGAAATATGAGGCTGCACGGAGGCCAGCGTTGCATCAGGCGACATCTTGCATGGTTTGTGCTGTATCGTTATGCCCTTCAGGTGCCAAAGGTCCCCATTCGCAACCATGTCAGTGACATTGCCTTGCAGCTCACATATCACCCGAGACAAGACGAATGCGGTGAGGGATCACAAGGGGTCTGCAGCGTCGTAATCGAGCAGGTGCATCCGGTGTGCCATTCATTGTTCAGATCCCCTGCAGCTTCTGGATTCTACCACACTGAGAAGAAGAAGGAAAAAAAAAGAATAGTCATTTGAAACGGTGTAAAACGGGATGTGCATGTCTCAACCGAGCATACCACCACGCCCAACGATGCAGCGGTGCATGCGGCATACGCCACCATGCAATCTGCAGCCCAAGCCTCATTTTTTGTTTTGGTTCATTCAATCACAGAATTCAAAAAAAAAAAGAATCTCCCAACAGTCACAACCATACCGCCTTCTCGGGCCGGAAACAAGGGCCACGCTTCCCCTGTCGGGTTCAATGCTGCTTTTAGTTTCGAGTCAACCGCCCGAGTACCCAGTCGGATGGGCATCGATGCGTCGTTCGCGCCGAACCAGATGACTCAATCAGGCCGCGCCGACGGTGCGCCGCGACTCTGTGAGATTCCGGACTTGCGACGTCTCAATGCCTGCGCAGTAGCGCAGCGAGGCCCAGCTGGACAGGGGACGGTGACCAGGGCACTGCCCGCCATGACGCCATTAGAACAGCGGCACCTGCCACTGAAACGGGTGAGAATTGCTTTTTCTATTCTGCCCGTGGCTCGACCAGGTTTGCCGGTTTGGCGTACTCGACCCAGTTTGGTAGCCAGCGGCCGAATCTCTCTGCACCTTTCGTTCCATCTCCTGCAGGTCGCGTGGTTGACTTGACACGGAATAGTCACATCTGCGGTGTAACTGCAGCAGGCAGGCATCATCTTGCAGGGCCAGGCGGTACCCTTGCTTCCTATTATACCGGCAAGGCGCGACGAGATGACCGTGGGGGCCGTTTTCCCGGGGACGCAGCTTGCGGGTCGTTTCTGCACACGGTCAAGTGCATCTCCGTCCTCATAGTGATGGGACGGCGTTCCCGGAAGGCTGTGACAACGGAAATCCCGTTTTAGACTCGCGCATTTGTTACTGATTTGGCGTTTTTGCCGCTCAGCCTCGGCACGGCTGGGCAATCTGGTTCGACACTTTGTTACGAACGACGGCAGGCTCTGTCCCTTTTTTAGTGCTTGTCAGTTTTGTTTTTCTTCAGGTCCCAAAAAATGTGATACATCACGGGCTAGTTTTCCTTCCATCGCCCCAGCTATCAGGATACCTAGCGCGCAACGCAAACTCTCCGAAGGCTGAGGTTGTGCCAGTGCCACTCAGATGAGCACAATCACGGCTGAGCCAATCCGAAGGGGTGGCGGCCAAGGGCAGACAAATACGCCCAACAATACGAATGGCAGGAATCGGATCATCGGCAGCTGCAATTACCACCAACAAAGTCTTGCACCACACCGCGCAGCAAGTCAATGCGAGGCGGCCGGAGACTGGCGCAAGAGTGATAATGAATGTGAGTACCGAGAAATTTGGCCAGCAGCGAGGTGCGCTCAGCTTGCCCAAGACATCTTGGTTTCAGCGCTTTGGCGCAAATGCAATTGAAATCGATATCTCTGCTGGTTTACCCTAGGCAGGTGCCGTTCCTCACAACGGTATAAGCCCCGGAGAAATCCAATTGCTGCGACGCCCATTGGTTTTCAATGGTGACACTCTAGGGGGGTGCCAAAAAGCAAAAGTTTGGGTAGCAGTTTCAACGCTGCACGTATGGCCGACGTTGCCCATCCTGGCGGGAAATAAAAAAGAAAGTTTTAAGGTACTTTCGAGTTGTTCACCAAGTATCGGCAGCCCAAATCCTTTGGTAGTAATATCGACCAGAGGGCGTGGGCAGTTGTGGGTAGTTGGTAGGGGGGGGTGTGGGCATTATGGTCCTCATTTGCCTCTCGAGCCAGAAGAACCTGCTGTTATTCGCCCGGGGCACCAGGGCTCTTATCCCGAGGTGTGGTGGGTGGCAGCCCTGAGCCGTAGCGCTCGCCGCCACGCGAGTGAGATTGCATGCTTGGAAAGTGAGGGGAAAAGAGAGCTTTCTAGGCCAATCAATTGGATACCAAAAAAAAAGTTGCATTCGTTCTGGTGCATGCATGATGCGCTGACCCGGAAGAGTTTCAGTTTCCTCGTTGGGCTTTTGCGCATTCCCATTGGCAGTGCGGGTGTGCCTTTCGATTGCCTCCTGCCAGAGCCCAACCCAGCCCAGTGTAGAGTAATTGGCAGCCAGGGGGACTGGTAAAGATGCTTCTTTCGACTGCAGTGACGTAGGGCCGTGCAGCTTTCTCGCGACCAGGTGCAGGGATCAGACGTGGTCGAACTAACACCAAGAAGCCTATCGCCTAGTCCGCATAGCTTTCTCGTCAGGTGATTGCGACTCACCCAGGATAATTTGGCAGCTTTTTTGCATTGACATGGTTTAGGAATGAAAGAGGCAAAACTCGCGAACAACAAGGGTCAGCTATTCCTGGACTCGGGACAAGCTTCCTGCGTGCTAATAAGTGGGCGCCGGATGTGGGAGGGAGGACCGTAATACTGGGGGTACGCTTGATGTTAATTACTCGCAGGGTTATCCGTATTGTGGTGCCGGATCCCGGTATTATTAAACTTGCCCAGTGTTTGACTCTCGCTAAATTTGACAGTCGCAAGTGGCAAATTGAAAGTTTGCCGAAATACCAAGTGCCATCTGCGGGTGCGTAATACATGATGTGCTCCAGGCTAGGTCAGCCAAGGGTTGCCGTTAGTCCAATTCTGGTAGTTTAGCGTAACCGGGAGCTTTTCTCTGGAAAACGACTAGTTGAACAGGATACGTATTTTGCGCTTCTCCGGAGAAGCTGTTTCCTCTCAAAGGGGTGGTGTGTGCAGCCATCCAATGGACGGCGGGACACTAGAACAGTTCCAGAGTTAGGGCGAATTTGGCAGGTCTTAATGTCCCGCTAGAGCGTTTGCTGTAAAATTGTCGGCACCACGCGCGAGTCTCACGGACCACATGGCGTTCATTTTCTGTCGAGGTCCCATTGATTGTGGTTCCGGAAGTCGAACCGGGATCCCGGCGAACAATGGTAGCGTCCCCTACTCCTGGGTACGTACCAAATCCTCTGGTTTGTTTGAATCCAGGGGCAGCCTCTGGAAGACGATTGGATAAGCCACACTGGAGCGAGGGGGGTCAGAGGCAAAAAAGACGAAGAGACAAGACAGCTCTGAATCGTCACCCTTTCGTCAGGAGTGGAGGGACGGGGGGAAGGCACTCTGGTATCCGACGCTTTGGCTCCAGTGGCTCCGTGGGATCCTCTGACAATTTTGCTGCTCCGCGTACTTTAATACTCTATAGTAATTGGCTCCTCTGATCCCCCACCGAGTGACTACCGGTGCCCATGGGCCGCCAGCATGATCACGAGGCAATCTGGCGGTGAACAGGGCCGGCATCCTTTGGAGCATGCAAAAACAGCAGAACCAGGGAAGTTGCAGCCTTTTGCATGTTGCGGTCAAGATGCGCATAAACAGAATCACGCTTCAACTGTGCAAATTGCAAAAAATCCAAAGCTACCTCGAAATTTAGAAGGGCTTGGTCTGTAGCTGGTGTTGCAGAGGTGTGGGGGGAGGAAAGCAGCAACAAGCTAATCATGCTGGTGGCGGCCCCCTTTATTTGGAAGCAGAGTCCAAACAATGGGATCCAGAACAACGGACTGGGCGCAAAAAAAAGGAAAGATCGGATCGCCCACCACGCCAATGCAACCTGGGAGCTAGCTGCGACCACTCTGTCGGGTTGGGCAGGCCAATTTCTCACCACTCACGATTCTGGGCGCCCGCTGGTCTGCGTGCTTGCGCGCAATAATAACGGCGCTACATGCAGCATTGCATGCATGCGGGTATGCCTGCCTGCTGCATGACTTGCAGGAGGCCAACCGTTTCCCCCAATTGCGTATTTGAAAAGAAAAAAAAAAAGGTGCGAGAAAATTGTTCTCGACTCCGCCAGCCTCACCCCCCCTGTGCTGCCCCAAAGCCACCTATTGGGGGCAGTTTGAAGAGGCAGAGATCGATGGTACGGTGGTCCAGCCATGTGCATACGTGCATGACAAGCATCGTATGCTTTCGACGCCCCCTAATAATACAAGCCCGTCCCATATTAGCCCAGCATTGGGGGCGATGCGCACGGCATCGGTGTCGTAATGCGCCCTGTACTTGCGCGCGCATCACCATCTTGTGTGACTTGGCCAGGGTGGCCTGCTTAAGTTGATTGATTGATGGGGGGAATGCTGGCACCTAGGGCCTGGACATGTCGAGCGCCGCCTCCCGCATGTATTCGGAAGCTGCTTCCGTTTGATGATAAGCGACGTTTGTTAATCAAACGGCAGCGTGCACATCTAGCCCAGAATGTGCCCCAGCCCTGTGGGCGGCGACATTTCAAAGGCCTGAGCTGAAACTGCGGTCAAAAGACCATACCAGGTTCCTGGGTACGTACCAACTGACAGGGTTCAAGGATCGACCTGCTGTTTTATCATCGAGAAGCAAGAGAGAAACAAGAGTTGCCCGACAACGCGTTTAATACAAGAGAACAAGGGGGAAGGCAATAGGCTGAAGAGCCGAGTGACGTACAGAGTAAAATTTCAACTTGAAACAAAGAAGAAGAAAAGGATACAACGAGGGTTCTGAATTGTGTGGAAATTTGACACCAACGCCCAGCTGCTCGCGGTGTGACTTTCTGGATAAGCGGTCGCGTAATTAAGATGACGCATTTCCCTCCAGTCCCCACGTCTCAACGGTGCATATGGGGCTCTTGATAACAGGAAAGCCGTAAATGATGGCACGAGATATTACTTACCCGCGCCGCGCTCACGGACTCACGGCTGGCAGTGGAGTGGCTGTTCCGCCGTCGTGGCTGCTTGGCTGCCTTTTCAATTACATGGTGGATCTCGATGTTGACAGCGCAGCGTGGCGTTTGCCTCTTTTGGAACACGCGGCTGGCTTTGCTTGGACCGCCTTGTCTTTTTTTTTCTGTTGTCTGTGTCTTCCGTTGCCTCGCTGCGGGTCATACGAGTAATTGACCTGCCTGGCAGCACCGATTCTGCACCGAGATTTGGCAGCGGACCATGCTCCTCGTGCCGGGGAGGGAAGAAGCGGCATGCAACCAGGGGGGATGGGGTGTGTGTGAAGCCCAATCAGACAGACAGTGGGAAGGTTCTGTCATGTACACGCAGCAGCATTCTCACGGCTGCGGCATCTCAAAGCAGCCGCAGCTCGATGTGGCATATCTTGGGGCCACGTCTTGCTTCTCGCAGCCTTTACCTTTTGTGTTTTCCTGCGCGCATGCGGCGGGTGGAGGGAAAACATCAAAACTGGTGCTATTTCGATTGGCCTGGTCTAGTCTCGCTGGTCGGCGCTCGCGAGCCAAGGCTGTTGAGAGTAATGCGTGGCCAGGGGGAGGGAAGGACAGCGGGAGCCATGGGTCACATCATCCGCGTCGTATAAAAAGACGGCTGGCTACAGGCAGAAAATGACCGAAACACCCTGGCTCGGCCGCTCAGCGTTGATGATGTGTGAGAGACTCCGAGCAGGGTCTGCAGGCTGTGATGGGCAGGGCCACGCTCGTTTACTGCCAGGTATATACGATGTGGGAGTGAGTATTCTTGACGATGGCGGAGAAGAGTCAAGGTCGAGAGGGCTCTCTCGTGTAAGTCGCAGAGGGGCCGAAGGCTGACGACGGCGCCAGGGAGCTGTTGCCGTCCCCCAGCTTCGGCCGAGCTCCCCCTCTGGAATAACGAGCCGAAATCCCGTCAAGGACACGGGAGCCCCAGATATCACATTCTTGCCAGAAAGATTTGGTATTCTCATAATAATCTGCACGTAGCCCGCAACGCTAAAAGCGGCCAACCCAACAGCCATGAGGCATCAGGCTGGGGGGGTGGAAGGGGAGGCGCCATTCACCGCCACGTTCGGACCCGACCCTGGGCGCCAGTTTTTACCCGTTTGGCAGTTTTTCTGAATTCTTTTCCCATTGTTTTGACAAAGATTGTGGCCCAAGTCTCGTAATAACTGGCCCTTTTTTTCGTCGCATGATCGGGCGCAGAAAAGCCATGGGCCACCTTACCCAGGCCACGCCCACGCCCTGTAGCCCTTTTTTAGCGCATGACGGGTGTGCTGCGCCGAGCTTGTGTGTGAGTGTGTGTGTGTGTGTGTGTGTGTGCATGAAGGCTACGTCACAAGGCTGACGGACGGGCTCACAGATAGAGAGAGAGAGAGGTGTTTGACCAGCGAGACAAAAAAGAGGCGCTCGGCCGTTATGTCATGGTGCAGGACCGGCCTCCTGTAGTATGTGCTTGTGATCTGGGACGTGCAGAAGACCGATGAAAAAAGTGTGTATTTTTATTTGTACACGTAGCATCCGGTGTGGTGTTGCCACAATCCCATGTTGTTCAGCATGGGAGATTGGGCTGGCAAAGCAAGGCCATTCTACTGAGTAGGGTTGTTGTCCATGCATGCCGGGCGTTTCGATCCGGATGTTGACTGTTATTAAGTGGGCATTGGTCACATTATTGACCGTTCTTGGCCGGGCCACGTTGCTTTTGCGCGAATGAGGTGGGATATGCGAGACCAGGCAGGAAAGATGCCATCGCGTCATTGTAAATGACTTGTGCGCATTTTGGGCTGCAGGTGAGAAACATGGAGGAAGCACGGCAGCATAATGAGGATGGGCGACGCGCGGGACGGAAAATGTTTGGTCTGTTCCCCGGAAAGGTTTAAGCAGGCATCAAAAGTGCAATTTACTGAAAAACATACATACACATGGCTGGCCCTGTGGAGTTACACGAAGAAACAGAAGATGGATGCGACTAAACACGACAGTACGGAGGAGGGGAAAAGAAGCCAGGTGAAGGAAATGAAGAGTTCTAACGTGGTGCCTCTTTTGGTCTAAACGACATGGTTTCTTGGACGCGTGCCCAAAGGCGCATGCGGGTGAGAGAGTGTCAACAAGTACAGAAATTTCCATGTTGCTTCTTTTTGTATACAATAATTTCTTTTGGCGCAGTTACGTTTCAGACGTCTGAGAGAGAAAGAGGCCGACATGCGCACATCCATCTTTGCTTTTGGGGGAGGGGCTTTTCTAGCGCTGCGAGAGAAGATTACGGGGGCGCTGCAAGTCTCCAGCACCAGTCCCAGGCAGTCCCAGGCAGTCCCAGGCTGATGGTCAATTCAGCTCCAGCGCTCTGGGTACCTATACGC